>MPNW01000075.1:150274-204870 GCA_011800805.1 Hirudo medicinalis
ATGATAAATGTTTTTATGGCTCTAAGTTATTTGAATGTGATGCGGCTATTTTTTATCACGAGGTTCCTGGCGATATAAAAGATTCTTTATATTTTATTACGAAAAATAATTTTATTAATTTTAAATTTTTTAAATAACAAAATATACAACAATGTAATCGCCAGATAAATTAAATTAATAACAGACCTAAGAATTTGTTATTTGATTTATTGAAATTTAATAGTACAGATAATAAATAGTTAAAATAAATAAAAATAACATCTCATACAATTACACGTGTAATTCCATTTTAAAACAGCATAGCTCTCGCAAATCACTGCTTCGTTGTGAATCATATTTGCGAAACCATGCTGATACTCGCGAATAAGAATATTGTTTATAATTATGACACATTAATATTTTTTTTTATGCTGTTGCATGCCTCAAGTAAAACGAAATGGATTCCATTAAATAAATCATTTGGCTTGGACATAATATTTTTATAGATTAATTATTTTTGTTACAATTATGCTTGATTTTCATTTAAAAAATGTACTAAAATTGATTACCAACGATTTGCCTCAGTTACCAACAAGAGCAGTTCACAGCTTCAGAGCAAGCTAGCAACTCCGAGCAACTATTACATAGTAAATTATTATTTAATAAATATTCACATATTTTGAAGGATAAAGCAATCCTACCAGGTCTTCTTCCATAAAACGAATCAAGATCACCGATGGTGGAAGATTCTTTTGGTAAAGATAGGTGACTCTTTCGCAGGATGTGATACAAACCATGAAGACTATCGTGACATTGAAATACATTTTAAGCTTTATTGCCTTATCACAATGGGTGCCTTATGTAATCAGATGATTTGTTTTAAATTTCTGTTTAGAATTTAACAAGGAGACTTCAACTGCTGGATGATTTAAAGATGTCCTCATAATTAGATCTAAAAAATTGACAAAATGTTGCGTTTGAGCATTTTAACAAATTTGCAAAATATCTGTTTTGTCAAATTATGGCCTAAACACTCTTTAATTGTCAGAGAATTTCTTTATCGTTTTCGTTTCGACGGCAGGTCGTAATCATCTTCATGCTTTTCTATTTTGCGTGTCTCAGTTCCAATTAGCCAGAGTGTAATTGTAGGGGTATGATACTTTTCCCAGTTAACTTACGTAATTTTTGGAAAAGATATGGAGAAAAAAACTTTATTCTGGCGAAAGTCATCTAATTTGGGATAAATTTTTGGGAAAGGAGTACAATTTTGCCTCCAACATTGAAAAAATACTGAAATAACGATCCAGATGTGCGATAGTATTTAATCATTTTATAAACTGAATAATTAACGAAATTATGGAAATTTCAACGTTGATGACTCGCTCGATTTATCGATCTGACGTACGACAATCAAAATCAATTGTTAAATTATTACGCTAATGTCATTCCCGAAATAATTTGTCATATTATTTTATTTATTTTATTGGATACTACATCCAAAAATCAAAGAAATTTACTTTTATTGCTTTAAATAGATTTCGAGCATTTTAGCAATGCTTTAATAAGAGAACTCAACAAATCACAACAGTGCATAAACGTGTAACAAATGTTACTTATATCTCAAACCTTACAGTGCATACATTCACTCTAAATGATCATATTATAAGGTCCAAAATTACAAAAACTAAATTAAATATTTGACCGGTTTGTTCAAGGATTAAATTTCCTCAAAGAAGATCTATTTCGCACAAAACATAAAATTGATTTTTACAATTTCCATCGTTTAGTTTGGCATCTTCATAAACATGGAGACAATATTCCACCTGCAGGTAGTTGTCAGGCTGGTTATTTCCCCAGATCCAATAGTTGATAGGCCAGTAGAGGTTTGTATAGACCATCCATTTGTAGGCGGAAATATTCACTGGATCAACCCTACTTCCAGCTGTCCACAGATAGAGAGAGTGGTTCATCGAATGTATGTAGTCCAAAAGAGCTAACAAATTGATCGATTTGTAAGCAATTAAAATTGTTATTAAAACAATGGTTCTCCCAATTTCAAATTTTGTAAATTTGAAAATATTCTTTTACTTATTAAAATAATTATAATATTGGTTATTCACGAAAGGTAATCCCCCAATTGATAACTAATTATTAAAAAAATAATAACAACATGGTTAATTCACAACAAAAAAGCTATAATTAAGAAACAAACTTAGATAATTAACTTTTATTACAGTTGCAAATGCAGTTGAATTTCATTGGTTTCATTTGAGATTCAGTTGATGGGCGGCTAAGTAATTTTTGAGTCTAGAAGAATGTGAGCTTTTAATCACTTTTAGTTTAGAGTTTCACTTCCTTCGAATATAATTCGATAAACGGCTTCTGAATACTGAAATAATTTTCTTGATTTTTGTCAAAACTAATTTTTAAAAATTTCTCAAATTTTTGCTGTCGTGGACGGCGAAATTTAATTATTTTAAGTTATAAAATCATGGGATGACGATTTTTCTTAAAGCAGACATTTTCTTGTCATTCCACGTCATGCTTCACATTTAACGGCGGGGAATCAAGCACTTGTTTTGGGTAAGAATAACTTGCACTATTTGGGGTCAAATGACAAACTCAAACATGAATAGAAAGATTATTTAAGAGGCTGTCACCTTACTTGCTGACAAAGTTATACTAACGGCAACTTGCGATGATATTTTGAATCAAATTGGCTTCATCCTGGTCGTCAATGACCACTTGGTGGGAGTTCATTTTGTTACAATAGGCTTGGGAATTATTCCACTGCAACTCCATAGTTGCACTCAGATGGTAGCACTTGTTTTCGACTGTCACAAATGTAAAGTTGCTTGGGCAAACTGTTGAACAGAAAGGTAAGATGGAAAGACGGTTAGATATCTCGCAAGATATTCAATGTTATTATTGTGACCCTTGTGACTCTTCAATATTGAAACATGAAACATTTTATGTAATCATGGGTCCAAATGCGAGAACTGAAAACTCAAGAACGACAAAATAAAATAATGTTAAATATGGGACAATTTCGAGAAAGTTTGGCAAACAACTGAAATAACAGCCGTATCTCGATACCGGCCAAAGTGTTTTTAAAAAAGTTGATTCGATATTCCAGTTTAATATATTAGATTTGTGAAGAATAAAACACTCGTACCTGGTGTTCTGCCATAAAATGAATCAAGATCACCGATCGTGATACTTTTTTGAGGATCGAACGACGAAAATAACAAAGTACACATCTTTGTGATTCCCTCAAATTTGAAGCCAATGCAGACAGGGTTGATACTATTCAGACACAGCATTCCACAGTGACCTTTATTAAATGCCTTCTTTGTAGCCAATGGAGCATCACTGGGCAGAATGGCGTAGTTTACCAGGAATTTGTCTTTTGATGGAAGATTCTTTTGGTAGAGATAGGTGACTTTTTCACAAGATGTGAAACAAACTGTGAATAATGAGATAGCGACAAAATGCATTTGTGGAGTTTATAGTTAGTATGTACCGATGTACCCCGTCACGATGAAGAACCGTGTTTATAAAGCCAGAAATAATTTTTGATCTTAATGTAGTAAACGAATTAACAAAATTCTATTGTCTAGAATATTACGAGGAGACGGGACACGTCAACCTCCAGATGTTTTAAAACAGTCTTCCGAATTAGATTTCTCTGACAACCTGCCCAGATTTTAACGTTTTGCGTCCGACGGAAATAATCACATCTGTAAATGCTTAATTATTTTTTAATCGCTCTTTAGTCGCCAGACTTAACTCATTTGACCTTTTTGAAATGATATAATTGGTGAATTCAATCGACAGTAAATTCTATTTCTCAATGCCCATTAATGACACACCACCTAAAAGCATTTAACGCTAGAGCAAGAGAAATTTAGTCAGCCATAGTGTTCTTATAGCTCAATGCGTCGGTCTAATGTAAGCGATTAATTTTTCTTTATTAAATTGACTTTCTGTATTATGGTATTCATAATACACGAAATATCCAAGAAATGATAAGCAGTATATTTCTAATGCAATTAAAAGGCACAGAAAGCACAATCAATATTTGTATTTGGTTGAGTAATCCTTGGGAGAAACGACGAGACCCCTGCCTTTTCTGGCCCCTCTGAAAACCGTTTCCACGATGTCGATGAACTCCTGAGGGTTTTCCATGGGCCAGTTGATTTTGTTGTTGTTTCCAGTTCCCAAGTCAACCATGATGTGCTTGTTTCTGTAGAAGAACATGACAGTGCATGGATCGTATAATTCGTACATTTTGTTGAAATCAGGCACTTGAGAGATGTCGACGACGTAGATAACGGCAAAATTTCTAACTTTTTCCACTATCTTAAGTAGTGTTTCGTCCATAATCATGCACGAGGGATCCCAATCGTGGCCGAATCTGATAATTACAACTCGGTCTTCCTCAGAAAGAATGGCCTGATCCACCTGCCATCCGTTAGTCAAATGTTGAAGAAAATACGACATTCCGATCTGCGCGTCCGATGGGACGTCTTCCGGCGAATCGCAAGGTTTGTTTATTTTCTTTCAATGTAGTCGCGGTATTATGGTTCACTTAATCGATCCGTTAAAAGTTAATTTTTTAACCTTTATTAAATTAACTTAAAGTATCTTATGCAATAAAGACCTGCAATTTTTTCTAATCTAAAGTCTTACCTGTTTTGTGGAATTAATTTACTCCCAGTGGTTATTAGCAATTTAGATAAATATAAAACACTTTATCATACTCAATTAATGGCAATAATTTGAAAAAAATTTAGTGTTTAACATCTAAATTATTTGTAACCTACTATAAATTCTTTGCTGGATTCTGGTTAGATCAAAAACAAAAATACATCTCTTTATTTGGATGTATGATAATTTCCTGGCTAAAGCGTTTCGGAATTTAATAAGCTGTAAAAGAATTGCATCTCTAATCACTTAACAGATATGTGCTATTTCTAGCTATTCTTTTTCAATTGGGACAACCTTTGGCAAGCCCGATGAAAGTAATGTTGAAGAGTTTTTTTGGCAGATTTTGTCCACTTTTTGAGCTTTATGGGTTATCCCGAGGATTCTTGCTTTTAAGTTTGAAAAATGCACCAGTTTCTCCAGCTTTTTATATATATAAAAGATATATACTTCACCCAAAAATTAGTTGACAGCCATTATTCTTACTGCTGATCTTTAATTTGCAAAGTATATTGTGATGCATATATAACAAAAACGTCTTAAGTGATTTAATTTGTACTGCCTCTAACTGAATGTTATTTTACTATTTTCCAATTGATGAAAAGTACAATTATTAATCATGTTTTTAATCATTTGTTAAACAATTTGATAACAATTTCAAAGACATAACAAATCTCATTAAAAGTTTAGGTTATTAAATTTCAAAACTTTGTTGATAACTTGAACAATAATGTACATGGTAACTGCAAGTGAATGAAATCAGCAACAACAAATCTGAATCCTGCTCAAGATTCTGCATAAAAATAAAATGAATTTTGGTTTGGAATTGTTTGAGCTGTAATTCAATGACCTTACTTGGCTCCCCAGCATAGAATGATCCATTCCTATTAACAAATGTTGTATCATTAGCATTGAAATGTAGAATGCAATCTTTGTTTGTATCGTTGTAGATGAGGGCCAAACAGGGACTCGAACACAATACCGCACAATGAATTTCACTCCTGCTTCTGTAATTCATTCTTGGCCTGGAACTGGGTGGTAAAACACTTGCAAGATTCTCCCCACTGAGAGAATTTTTCATAAAATTCTGATCACGAGAGGAAATCGCTGAGAAGCAACAAATCATTGAAAGTATCAGAATGCAACTGTTGGCCATGATTAGTTTTCATGAAGGAACTGGTGACGATGCAGAATCCTCAGACTTTAGTACTCGGAACTGAGCTGGGGACATCATCTCTGACTGCTGAACAATGAAATCAGGATTTGGCATATGGTCGCAGAGATCTATCTGATGGCAACATACATCATAGTGAAATGAATGGTAAAAGAATAATGCCAGGCCATTTTCTTGTCAGGGAATTGCAATTACTCTAAACAATTAAGATGTCACCCATTATTCACTTCATTGAAGCGGTGATTGCGACAAATTATAAAATTAAAAAAGTATTTGTTCGTTTGACATCGTTAATAAAATCTAAAATTATCCTCAATATTTTTTTAGAAGTTAAGTTGGCCAATTATTTCTTTGTTAATCAACAGTAAATGAGGTAAAATCTATTGCTTGAACTGTAGTTATTAGAATCTGGAATTTAAAAAAATTAATGTCATCAGACGTCTAAGTTTACCATATTATTATATATATATATATATATTACAATCGAATCGGTCTTGATTTTTACTACTTTAAAAAGCAGAAACAAGGGAATTCGCTGTTGATATCAGCCGTACATTATCAGGGTCATGGTATCACAATCATCATTAATTTAATTGAATTGGATGTGCTTAATAATTGCATTTCAATTTGTGGTCGAGTTTGCTTCAAGGCTGTGTAACATATGTTGTCATATAACTTCAAAAGTTTATTTTGGGCGCGTTTGCCTTTCCCGTGACCCTTGTGAATTAAGATTGGTGACCTCAAGCATCAATAATTTGATTTAAATGGTTAAATGATTTTACTTTAACATAATGTAAATTTATTAGTCAGTGATATTTTCTTTACGTCGGAAGCAAGACCTATTCCTTTTTTCTAGAAACTGTAGTTTCTAGAGATTCTAGAGATATTATGCGTTCATATCTGAGCTTATTTGAAGAGTTAATTGCGAATGTTTTCTCAATGAGTTTCCATAAAAGTCAAACGAAAAATATTAGACTACGATATCCGTTATTACAAAAACGGATAGTTAGGAAAACATTTTTAGGATCAAAAACGTGATTTTCTTCAAGGCAAAATCAGAAAATTGAAAG
Source organism: Hirudo medicinalis (assembly GCA_011800805.1). Classification (NCBI taxonomy): domain Eukaryota; kingdom Metazoa; phylum Annelida; class Clitellata; order Hirudinida; family Hirudinidae; genus Hirudo; species Hirudo medicinalis. Next base: position 157,205 of record MPNW01000075.1, read on the forward strand.
GTATTGCATGTTCATGTAAATAACTAAGTATTTAAGCTTTATAAAATTTCATGTTAAAGGCAAAATCGATCATCGTAACGATTGTATAAATGTTGTAATTTTATCACAACTACGATTCATCAACAAAATAAGAAAATTATGGAAAACCTCTCACATTAGGATTAAAATGAATTCTTACTACATAAAGTTACTATAATTAGAAACTAAAATTGGTTTATGTAACATAAATACCAATATCTACCAGTCACAAATCGACTTCACAAATTACAGCTGTAGCTAACTGACATTTATTGGGCCCCAGTTGAAATAGGAAATGGGAAGATATGGTTTCCATCCATCCTTCATTTGAATAACGAAAATTAATTTTCTTGAAATGGTATGAAAAAGAACTCCATTGAGTGTTGAGTCTAATCAGATACAATAGCAGACAATGGAATGAACTTTTTATTCAAATTATGTGTTATTGACGACAACTAAATTCGAGTTCCAGAAATCATGGTAATGAACATGGATGCCCAGATTAGGAGGCATAACTTAAAAAAAAACAAAAAAAAAAACAAGTCATTAAAAGTAACTACTTTCAAACCTCAAGATCTATATGCAAGGACTAGAGCAGTGATTCTATGGAGAACTAACAAACAATCTCTTTCTTGCAGACCTTGATGAACCTAATATGAAGCACTCTAAACATGTTTATAAAGCAACTATTTGCAATGATCACCATTGCATATGTTCTTATTGATCAACCCACCATATGTATGTTTCTAAGGTTTGACAAGAATTAACAATCCCACGTGATTGATGAAATCATTGTTTTCTTTTCAAAGTTTTGAATAGATTAGTCATTGTTATCTAACGCATGGTTGATGAAACTAAAATATCTCATCCTAAGTTAACGACTTTGCACTCTATTCAACTCATTTTTCATAATTGCCATTTTTTTTACAGACTTTGGAAACCATTGTTAAGACTTTATTATGTCAAATCAAAGACAATCATTTAAAATAATTTTTTGAATATATGAATTTGTGCGCAAACACAGCTATTTGGAACGTGTTAAACTGATAAATATTGGGTATTTTATTATCATCGGAGAACGAGGATTTGTTTTATTGAGTGTCGCTGAAGATGACCATTATACACGTAACGATCTCTTTTTGGAGGAATGTAATGGTTTTAGACGAGAAGATGAATTAGATGCCCAGATTGTAAGTGTTAAGTGATTGTAATATTGCAATAGGACATATAAGGATGAATGGAGGAATAGTACAGCATGAGAGGTCTATTTTTGTCGGTGAGGTAACAGACAAGAGCTAATATGCCATTTTTTAGATCTTAGATTTAACGTATATAATGGTAATAATGAAGTAATATATGTATTCCAAGTTTGAATATAACAAGTATTATGAGTAAGTATTATAACTACTTTGCCTAATATGAAGTTTTAAAATTAAACCATAAAATATATTTGTCAATATAAATTAAATTCCATATATCACACATCGATTTCACAAATAACGCCCATAGCAGACTGACATTTAACGTCATTGTACTGGACAGTCATTCTCATATTTAGGCAGTATTCACTCAAATTAAAGTTGTCAGGTTGATTTGGAGCCCAGTTGAAATAGGAAATGGGAAGATATGGTTCCCGTCCATCCTTCATTTGAAATGGTTTCCACACAAAAGGCGTCCGATTGGCCTCCATCATCATGGCCGATGTCCAAGCAAAATTGGAGGGTCTTAAAAATAGGGGACCCAGGTTGGTGTAATCTGTTGATTACAAAAATAGATTAAATGAAATGATAATATTGCTTATATTTAATGGTACTACTTTGAATCTATTAACTTGAATGATAATAACTTTGCAATGCCATTAATTAATATTATTTTCTCAGTTAAAGAATTAATACTAACTTTTGGGAAGGGAAATAAAATATTTCAAAGCTTTCACTTCCACAAGGTCATCTATCACCAGAGGGTGTGAGTTAATTTCATTACATTTCTTACGTGCATCAGACCAATTCCACAATCCAGATAGCACATGGTAACACTTTCCATAATCTCTAAGATTCACGAAATTGCTTGGACATTCTACAATTTGTTTAAGAAATAAATGAAATGAAACATAAAAATTCACAGAATATCGAAAGATCGCTAGATAATCTGACTGCTACGAATAAGTAATTTCAAATTCTTGTTACGTTAACATATTGCATATTCTTTCAATTCATATAATTGATAATCATTTTTAACTATCGCGGAAACGACTAATTATCAAAGCAGCTATTTTGCAAATAATTGTTTTTAAAATTAATCAACCAGGAATCCTCGCGATCCGATTGGAGAGATTTCTGCTTCTTGAATTTAAAGTTGGAAACAACTGGCACAATCTCTTTTGTGAGGAGTATGAAAATATGTTGCATGGAAAGTTAAGATTGATCAGACACACGAGCGAACAATGGATCGAACTTCTGATCCCGAAGACAGCATCTGTTTTGTTGAGAACTAAATTCGAACTCTGGAAGTCATAATACAGAATCCGGATGTCCAAATTATTAGATGCAATGTTCAAGAACTTGATCGATAAAATTGGTTGATGAATTGCAAAAAGCAGCATCAAGTAACCGATCGCTTCCGTTATTTTAATGAAGGATTTCATTAAGGTCATATTATCGGTCAATCAGCAAGTCTCTTCCAGGTATCTTTCTTTGGATAAAATGTGCAAGCATTTTAAACTATATCGTAATTCATAATTTTTGTATAAGGCACCTTTCACTTCATTACAAATCTTTTAAATATTTTCTTAATTTGAAATTATGAATTGTGACAACCTATGTTAACCTGTAATGACAACCTAAAACATTCAATGTTTTTAAAATATCATTGTTGTGTATTCACTCTGAAAAGATTAATGTATCAAACATTATTAAAGCAATGACAAATTAGATATTAGATGTTTTCTTTTATAATTTGTCATACTTTCTAATATTCAAAACATTATTTTGACTTTTAACAATTTTTTTGAAAAATTGAAGTTATCCATGTAATTTAGTTAATTTACGGTTCGAGGCAACATTTGAAAACAGAGAATGAAAAATTAGAAAAAGTTTGTCATTTCATAAGTTTTCCATGTCATTATTTATAAGCACTAATTAGGACTTAAAATGTCGTTTTGAACTTATTTTAATTTGTTGTTAAAACTAATTTGTTATTACTGTAACATTAAATTTTAAAGTAAAATATATACGCAATATTCAGAGTCCCATGGAAACCTAACCTTACTAAGCCATTAGAAAGATTTCTACTTCTTGAATTTAATCTGGAAAACGAAAAGCATGAATATGCTAGGAGTATGAAAAAGAACTACATTGAGTGTTGTCTAATCATTCACAATAGCAGACAGTGGAATGAAATTTTTATTCAATATCTGTGTTATTGACGACAACTAAATTCGAGTTCCAGAAATCATGGTAAAGATCGTGGATGTCCAGATTAGGAGGCATAGCCTTCAAAAATCAAGTCATTAAAAGTAATTACTTAATGTCACCTAAGATTAATTAAAGTTTACCAGACTTGAATTCACACATTTATATTTTCACATGTTGTAGCAGCTTTTGTTATTAGTTCATCAACAACATTGCTTTGAATTCACTCGAAAAGATATGAATGCAGTGCATTTAATGCGATAAGCATTATTGCATCTTTTGATGCAGGTTAGCCGAATGGGTTGCGTTCCTGCATGCGGTCGTAACCCAGCCTGCATCGCCAGGGAGTGCCCTCGGGTAGGGGCACTACATAAATGGTAGAGCGATTAAAAAAGAGCTTTCATATCCTATTCGGATACTAAGGATAATTCGGATAATAAGGCACTGAAACGACCGGCTAAATACAAATTAAATTAAGTTTAGAAGTTACAATTTTTTATAATACCTTGAACTATTCTGCTAAGGGTTTTATCATATTATTTGCTTGTATTGCAATATTCGATAAAATATTAAATGCGTGTCTTGCAAATAGTAATTTTTAACAAGAATTTTGAGTAATTTTATTCAATTAAAATACATTAACGACAGCATTAATGAAGAAAAACAAGAAACCAAATAAAATAACTCAGGTCAGCCTTAAAAAATCTCCCACTTCCGCTATCAGACTGACCCTCATTGTCGAATTAAATGTACAAAGAATTGATTAAAGAACACCGTGCAGTACGTACAATTTGAAGTATTTTTTAAAGAGCACATGAGTAGATTTAGAGAAAGAAGGATATATACACAAATTCATGTGTATTACGTAGAAAGTGAGAAAGGTTAATCTTATTATCAATGAAAAACCTGATAATATTCTGGCGATGGCATTGTGATCATAAAACATAAAAAGAACGACTTGTAAAGTATAATCGTTAGATATTTAATAGTTTATTGTTTAGAAAAGTTAAGTTAGTTGAAGATAAAAATGGTAATTAGAAAACAATGCGAATAATAAGCTTTTGTAAAATGTTTTCACTATCTAAATGAGAACGATAAGTAGAGGACCATACAATGTTGCAGTGAAGAGATAAGATAAGATAAGATAAGATAAGATAAGATAAGAGAGTAGATAAGAGAAAAATATAACAGAAGTGCTTTAATGTTAAGATAGTTTAGTATTAATAAATAATAATAATAAAATAAAATGAAATAAAAGCTTTACTAACTCATACATTAAAAACAAATTAGCTCTCAGTTTTGATGGACTAACCAAAGAAATGAAGCGGCATTTACTTTCAAGCTGAAACGAAACAGTCACGAAATATTGCAGCATTGAATAATTAGAACCTGCACATTCATAATTCTATTTCGAGTTGCTTTGATATTTAGGTATATTACGAAAGAGACTTTTTGCGATACAATTAGCATCTAAAATCAACACTAGTATGATAAAAAAGTAAATAACAAAGAAACAAGAAAGGGCAATTGATAAAAACTATAACTTACACATCTACCTCACATATTACACATCTTAAACTGTCGCAGCTTATATCATTAGCTAGCAAAGTTTGGGTCATTTCCGTGCAAAATTCAACTGAGCCGCCGTTGTTAGGCTGTCCTGCACCCCATTGAATAAAGCTGATGAGGAGATATGGTTCTGAGCCATCTTTCAATTGAAATGGTTTCCAAACGAATGGATTTTTATTGGGTTTGATCATGTTGGCTGCAATCCAAGTTAGCCTATTCAAGACCAAACACGTGGAGTGGTCTATTTTAGCATCCCCTAGGAATATATGTGAGCAAAATAAGGTTTATTGGCATTTGTTAATAAATCGGTCTATCAAAAACATAAATCCTAAATCGATTAAACACAAATTCAAATATTAACGTTTTTAGTGTTATAGAAAAGACACTAAAAAGACTTTAATTGCTTAAAGGGTTAAGATATGGATGGAAGTTTAATCGAGGAAACTTGAATTCGACTAAAAGTGAAAACATTGCTGAATGTAATTCGTAGTTATTCGTGAAATGAGTAAAGTAAATGAACGATTACATTTTTTTGTTATAAAATTTTGATGAAATATTCACAATTTATAACAACAAAAATTACAGGAATATCTAAAGAGAAGGGCAACCTGGAGTTCTTGCAAACCCCACGCTGTTTAAACATTACAGGATGGGGATTAGCTATATTTTATGTGGTGTTTTATAAGTTAGTTTAAATCAATTAAAGTCGTTAATAATAACCAAAGGATAGAGAGATGAAAGCTTTGACAGCATCTAATTCCAAATAATTTTCGGTCACCAACGGATGGGAATGAAGTCCATTGCACTTTTTACGGGCATCAACCCAGTTCCAGGAACCAACTATCAAGCTGTAACATTTGTTGTGACTTGGGAGGTAAACAAAATTACTCGGACAATCTGGAATAATTTTTTTAAATTAACCATGTAAATTGAAAAAATTGCAAAATGTCGAAATAAAACCCATGTGTTAACTTTATTGCCTGTACGTTGATATGACAAAACATGTTGGCCGAATGGGTTTCGTTCCTACGTACGGCGGTAATGGCAACAGTCGCAATGCAGTGTTCGAAACCCAGCCTGAACTGCCGCAATGTAAGTGGTTAACAAAAAGCACCTCTGAATCTATGCATAATTTTAAGCGCTATATAAATGAAGTATATTTACAAAACAATATTAAATTATTAAAATTAAAGTTTACCTGGAATTCTTTTAAATGAATAGGGGGAAGCGCTTCTGTTCATGGAATTCAGCATCAGCATCAAAAGACAAGATTGTTTTCAAAGAAATAAGAGAAACCGCCACATCTGAACTTGGTATTTTCCAAACATAAGATAGAACATTGGGTCTTGCTTTTGACGTTTTCTAAAAGTATTGGTGGATCGACTGAACTCACATTTGAGAGCAGGAAATCGTAGTAAATATCCAGAATATCAAGATTAGGTTGAGTTGAAGAAATGAAGCGACTCGCAGTTACGGAGAAGCACATGTGGTTTCGGTTTATATTTAGGACTAACAGCAACAAACTGATGCTCATCATTCTCTCCAACAGCAAGGCTTTGGTCATCATTTTACGATGCCAAAAACTTAAATGTATGTTGATTAAGCAATAGCTTTAAGAGAGATGCTGTTATATTGTATTATATTGATCACCATTAGGTATTTATAATAATAAAATAAATCCTTATCATTGTTTTCGACGTCTTTCGTCTCTAAGGAAGCATTTGTTAGAATGCCTGCTAAAGCACTCCGAAACACAGAATGTATGCGGCACAATTCTTAACGTTAAGGAAATAAATTGTCGTGAGCACGAATCTGCCGCTCAAAAGAAACGAGAAAATCAATTAGCCAAATTCTATGAAGAGTCACGAGACCTAAACAATATCGGTACCTTTGTTAGCATCCGTAAGCATCGATCCAAATAGCTACATCAAAATTATCATTTTTATTTATTTAATCACGAGCTTTTCTTACAACGTGTCATCGAAAATGTGAAACCCAAAATTTATTATTTTCAATGTCTTGTTACGTTTACTCCAGTCAAATAAGAATTTATTTAAAAGCTCACTATTGGTGACGCAAGTTGGATTGAGGACTCAACAGCATGAGGACATCAACAAATTTAGGAACGCAGCCACGCTGCAATCTACAATTTTTACCCTTTTTCTTTTTACTCGTGGCCTGTGACATGCAACTCAAGCTTTAGAACTGGTAGGGCCTTATAAGAGATAGAAAGCATTGAATCTTTAAACAATGAATGGATGGGTTTTTAAGTATCAAATTTCATGAAACACCACTCATTTAAATCCATATTTTATTAAACAAATGGCATGCAGAGTATATAAAACTAGTTTGGTATTCTTTGATGTTAAATTGTGTGAGTTTTAAATTATTTAGAAGCATAAAATGATTAATAATAATTTCTAATCATAATCTCTAATCACAATCTCTCACATCTCTAATCTAATCACAATCTCTCACACATCGACTTCACAAACAACGCATACACTGTCTTGACAACTGAGGTCATTGAGGCTAACAGAGAGTTTCAGATTTAAGCAGTATTCATTCATCATATTGTTGTCAGGTTGGTTTGGTGCCCAATTGAAATATGAAATGGAAAGATACGGTTCCTGTCCATCCTTCATTTGAAATGGTTTCCACACAAATGGCGTTTGATTGGCTTTTACCGCAATGCCTGCTGTCCATGAGAATAGGTATGAGTCAAGACATGAAGGACCCAGTCCCGTGTAGTCTGCGTATGAGTAAAAGTGGTCAAATTGACGAAATCGCATTGTTTATTACAATCTGATTTAAAATATTTTAAAAATAACCGCTTGGCAGACTGATGAAATATCTCAAGGCTTCTACTTCCAAGTAGTCTTCTAACATGACGGGATGTGAGTTGATATCGTTGCATTTTTTACGAGCATCAGACCACGTCTCCACACCAGGTATGACGTAGTAGCATTTGTTATACGCTTCTAGATAAACAAAATTACTTGGACAATCTGTAATTGTCATAAAAAATTTGAGTTGCATTTATGTAGGAATATAATGAAAATATAGGAAAAATAGAGTCAAAATATTAAAAAAGGGCATAGTTAGATTTTAAAATCTAGAATCTTAATCACCTGGAATCCTTATGAACAGATCGGAAGAATTCCTGTTTCTCGAATTTAGAGTGGAAAACAAGGAACATAATTTACCTTGTGGGGAATATGAGAAACCATTGCAACGAAATTCAAAATTGATCAGACACATGAACGAGCAATGGGTAGAATTTTTTATCCCAAAGAAAAGAGTTGTCTTATTGGAGACGCCTAAATTCGAGCTCACAAAATCATAGTATAGAAGATGGATGTCCAAATTATGAGATCCAACCCTCACAAATCTCGTTGAAAAACTTGAATGAAGAATTGCAAGTAACCAGTATTCGATTTGGAGCAGTTTGAAGAAAGTCATTGGCAGGAATATTTCAGCGCCCTATTAATTCTTCAAACATCTGCCTCTTGTTTGATGAAACATTATTTAAGAGCCATAAATTCTTGAATAAGATTGAGATAAAATTCTACTGAAATAAAATTTCGTTCAATATGATTCGCCTTCAAAGGCTTTCAAATGCGTTGTTTTTAAACAAATGATTATTAAATGATGAGGACCCCCTTTTTCTGGTTTTAAAACACTTACAACTTTATAATAATTGTAATCTATATCGATTTCAAACAAATGAAGTGGCCTTTATGACTATTTCCTCAATTTTCCGCATTAACAAAAATCAATTTTAGATAACCTCCGGTGCTTCATTCATCGAAAGGAAATTTTATTATGACATTAAATTACATTTAAAAGTAAAATAATTCTAATACCTTCATTTTAGTCAGACAAATAAGTAAATTAATCTATGCCCAAGAAAATTGAAAAGTAAATTCAAATAGTAAGTTACATTAAATTTATAGCGGTTTCGCGGGCAACCGAGACAAAGGTATGACGAAAATCTCAGGAAAACAAAGAATGTCTCCAAAGAAACTGGTCCTAAAAAAGTATTTCATTATCTTTAATAAAGAATGATTGAACTGAAATTACCTTGAGCACGAAAATGTTCTACAACAGAGAAGAGATTAACAATTAAACAAAAGTAATCCAGAAAAACATTAACAACTTAAATCGATACTTACAAGTGCAGCCATAGAATTCATTTAATTCAATATATTGCAACAAATTTAATAATGCATATTTACTTGCTTAGTCTTTGCATTATACATGAAAAACATTAATGTGCACCGGCCTGAGAATTTTGGCTATATGGGCGCCAACAGGCAGATGATTTAAAGACATGTTTTCGGAGGGCCTTCTTGAGTGCTCCCGCATGGTCTAATGGTTGAGACTTCTGCCTCTTATGAAGCTGCAGGGATTCGAATCCTTTTCTTTTTTCGAAGATAAGTCTCCTCCATTCAGGAGAATCAACAGATGCTAGAATTTAGAATATAATTAAGATTTTCGGTATTACTTTAGCTTTGCTAATTCCTTTTATTAGACGAGGGTTTATTCTGACAATTTGCGTTATTTTAAACTGGAAAATAATTAAATAAACTTAAAAACAAATTTAAAAATTGTTCTAAGTTGATGCAAGGGCTGCAGCTCGATTGTAGCCTTTTACATATCAAATTCACAAATCACACACATGTTGTAATGACAACCGATATCGTTGAATTCAACAGACAATCTCAGATTTATGCAGTATTCGTTGAAATTAAAAAAATCAGGTTGCTTTGGTGCCCATTTGAAATATGAAATGGAAAGATATGGTTCCCGTCCATCCTTCATTTGAAATGGTTTCCAAACAAATGGCGTTTGATTGGCTTTTACCATGCAACCCGATGTCCATGTAAATTGATAGAAGTTGAAACACTCAGGAGCCAGTCTCATGTAATCTGTCAGTTGTAACGAATAAGCTCTAAATCCTATTGCCGCATTTTCCAATTGCTGATTATTCCAATTGCCATTTAATAATCTTATTGCTTTGAACTCAATTATTATTATTAACTATAATTTGTAATTACGTTAAAATTAAAGATAATATTGATTCTACATTCTTTTTGACTAGTCAGAGATTCGGAATCCTGGACTGAATAAATCAGAAATTGATCGGTTGAATAAAAAACAATCCAGATTGTATATGTAAAAAGACTTATTGAGATTACATGCGTTGCTGAGTTGAAAGACATGTTATTATTTTTAATTGAGTGAATTGATTCGATGAAGAACATTTGGCCTAGATTTTGTCGAAATGTTTGACCTCAAAAAACAGCTCACTTTACTTAAAAGAAATTAAATTGCTTCCGAATTAAAGAAGGAATTCCCGAAGGCTTCTGATAACCTCATATTTCTTCTATATTGCTAGCAAACTTCTGAGAATAACAATCTAATGTAAGAACTGTCAATAATAACCATTAGGCAAAGAAATGAAATATTTCAAGGCCTCCACTTCTTCGGAATCATCTACTACGACTGGATGTGAGTTGATGTTATTGCATTTCTTGCGGGCATCAGTCCAATTCCATAAACCAGGCAACACGTAATAACATTTGCCATACTTTTCGAGATGTACGAAAGTAGGCGAACATTCTGCAATTACAAAAATAAAATAAAACAATGCGATAAAACATGACGAAACGATGTTACTGACTTTGACATTAGTCACGGTATTTATTATATTTTTACATCATGTTATGCCTTATATATGTATACTGTATATATGATTTTGTAAAAACTAATGTGAAAATAAAATGTAATCAGTAGTTCGACCTGTATTCCTTGCAAAAAGATTAGAGAAATTTCTGCATCTTGAATTTAAATTTGGAAACAAAACGCAAGATTGATCTTGGAAGGAGTATGAAAAAACTTTGCATTGTATGTTAGAATTAGTCAGACACAAGAGCGAACAATGGATTGCACTCCTGACCCCAAAGACAGCAATTGTCTTGTTGACGTCGTCTAAATTTGAACTCACGAAATCGTTATACAGAAACTGGATGTCCAAATTACGAAGTCCAACGTTAGAGAACCTGTTCGATAAATTTAAATAATGATCTGCAAATATTAAGAGCCAGCAGCCGATTTGCAACACTTTATGAGAAATATTTCCCAAGATCATTTTGACCTATCGAGCGACTAATGGCATACTGCCCAAGTCATTTATTAAGCTTTTTTTTTATATTTCTGCAATGAAATTCAAAAAAATAAAATTGCATTGTTCACAACTTTTAACGTTTGTTTTTGCAATAATTTGATAAATGTCACTGATGTGCAATAACATGACATTCCAACAGAATGACATTCCAATCATCCTGTCAACCGCAATTATAATTTTACAAATCGTGACAAATTACGACATTGTTTCAAAACATGGTGGCCATTCTTACACCTTGATTTTGGAAATGATAATTACCTAATTATTTCGCCTTTTTCAGTTTGTGTCGATTTTTTTGGAGGGTTTTTTTGAGTTTTATTGATTCAAACTAACAAGCTGTTACACACAAAGCAAAAGTATTAAAACAAATTCAAATAAACTCAAAGGGCCAGCCTTAATCATAAATTTTAATTTAAGTATGTCCAGGCAAAACTTCACCTTGGCTTAGTTATTATAGTTATTAGTTATTAAATGGCCGCATATCGACAACTAAATATGTTGTTGGAAATGTTTTAAATGAACAGAAATAAACACTTCTGTTCTTTGAATTCCACATGGAAATCAAAAGACAAGATTGTTCTTCAAATGAATAACAGAAACCGTTACATCTGAACTTGGTATTATCCAAACAAAGGGAGAAGATTGAGTCTCGCTTTTGACTTTGTCTAAAAGCATCGATGGAACAAATGAACCTCTCGTGTTCGTGAGCAGGAAATCGTGGTAAAGATCCAGAATATCAAGATTGGATGGTGTTGAAGAAATAAATCCACTTGACGTTGTGGACAAGCATCTATAATTTAGGACAAAATAAAATTAAGCACATCATTCACAATGACGTCAAGATTCCAGTGCCTGTCTAGAAGAGGTTTTGTAGATTAAATATATGTTCAACATATATTTAGATTGCTTAATTAAAGGCCATTGCATAACGACACGATTTGTATGTATTAAAATGTTTGTTTGTTTGTTGAATCCTAGGCAACCTGACAAAATGTCATGATTATTAATTCAAGTTTTCAAAACAATACTTTTTTTAAAATAAATGATGGTTATTAGTCTTAAATTTTTGAAACATTAAAACAATGGCGCAATGGCGCAGCGTGACACTTTGCACTTAGATCTATTTCAAGATGAAAGGCTATTATTTCTTGTTGTTGACTGTTTAATAAGTTGTCATACTTATCTTTCGTTCATTTAGTTAGCAAGTTATTTGCATTGTCTAACAATTTATACATAATTTCGTCGCTCGAAAGAGCTAACCTTTGCTCATGTTATAAATACACAGTAGCACAATAACACGTCCTTATTCCAGTGCACTCTCCTTATTTTCATGAATTCTTTTCTTCAATATATCCTTATATAAAAACAATTTATTCAAACCTCCATGCACCAGAAATTATTATTATTATTATTATTATTATTATTATTTGATGTCGCAACAGCTTTATTTTATTTTAGCCTATTTTACATTTTTAGCACCTTGGCACTGATGGACAACGCTTTTATAATAGCAGGTTGATTGGTTTGTTTAAAAGTTATTCTCAGTATTGTTTTTTTTTATTAATAGGAGAACTTGAATTAGAAGAGAAATTTCTCACTTTATTTCAGAGCCACAGCTCAAATCAAAAGTAAAGAAAGCTATGTAGCAATCCTAAATCATACTAAAAATTTATTTGACATGAGATGTAACAAAACAAGCCATTTCATGCTAAATAAAGGAGTCTAAGATAGGAGAAGAAAAGAAGTCTAAGATAGGAGTCTAAGAAAAATAGGAGGCTAAAAATCATTAGATCACCGTTCTTTAGTGCAAATGTCGTAAAAGTGAATTTATTAAGCAACATTAGGACCAAATTAACGATTTATTTTGTCTTAAAAAGGATAATGTTTCTATGAAATGTAAAAAGATAAATGCGCATCTCAAAAAAAAATCAAATGAAAGATCATTAAAACTTTGATCTTTAGAAAGTCATACTAAATCGAATTTGTCATACTAGTCAAAATATACTTTTGGGCGTCGATATCTTGACACATTGGAAGAATTTCTAGAATTCAAAATCAAAAATCAGTATTTGATTGCCCTTTCATCAAACGTCAATTTCGCAAATGGCACACATAGTGTCATTGCATCCTAAGTCGTTGTATTCCAAATTTAATCTCAGTTGAAGACAGAATTCACTAGACCTAAAGTTGTCTGGTTGACTTTGGGCCCAATTGAAGAAGCCAATGGAAAGATGGGGCTCCTGATCATCTTTCATTTTAAATGGTTTCCATACAAATGGCAGTTGATTTGGTTGAATCATGATGCCTGCGGTCCACGTGAATTTGTAAGTGTCCAAACATTTGGAATAATCAGCCCCGACGAGACCTGAAATCAAAGGACAATTCATCAGGAGGTCCGACGATTCAAATCGATATGCTTCCCAGAATGATATTGTTTCAGTCCTGTGACATTTAATATTTGACCCCGACCTCTTCATTCTAATTGGTTATTTTTGGTTTCTTAAGAAATTGATGCTTATGTTGTGATGTTTTATATTATATTTCCTAGATTTTCTAATATCGAAGGTACATTGTGAGAATAAATAAATTAATGTATCACAATTGTTAACCCTTAGGCATTGAGGTGAAAGTCTTGACAGCATACAATTCTTGAGAGTTCTCAATCATCAACGGGTGAGAATTAATTCCGTTGCACTTTTTGCGTGCCTCAGACCAGTTCCAGGAACCAACCATCCAACTGTAACATTTGTTGTAACTTGGGAGGTATACGAAATTACTCGGACAATCTGGAGTTAAAAGGTCAGTTTGATAGATGGACTAATACAAAGGTTAATGTTTATTGTCTGCACACTATAAGTAAATACACTCTCCTTTGGGCGCCAAAAATCTTTAGGTAGCACATTTTATAAAGCAATCATAATAGTCTTTAATTGGATGTTTAATGATTTAATATATAGTAGATTATATTCACTTCCGAGTAACCCAAGCTAGACATGCATTTAGGAAAAAATTAATTAAGACAATTAAGAAAATAAAATGCTAGTTATTATAGTAACGTCAATTTATGTAATAGGGAACGGATTTTGACACACTAAACAAACAAGATAATTATGCAATTAAATATGTGCTGATTACCTGGAATTTTTTTAAAGTTGTAGGAGATGTTTCCATTCCTTGGATTCAACATCGACATCAAAAGACAAGTCCGTTTTTCCGATGAATATGAAATTGCATTACATTTGAGTTTGGTGTTCCCCAAACACAAGAGACAGCATTGGGTCGTACTTCTGACTTTGTCCACAAGTGTCGGCTGTTCGACTGAACTCGTGTTCGACAACAGGAAGTCGTAGTAAAGATCCAGAACTTTAAGATTAGACGAAGTTGAGGAAATAAATCGATTCGAAATTATGGACAGGCATCTCTTGTTTGGGGCTAACAGCCATAAACTGATCAATAGTTTGCAGATCATTTTAAAAATTTCGAAATCACATTAAGGTTCAGGAAACTTGGCCAACTTGTGAAGATAACCTTATGCCTGCTTCCATGGAAACGTCCTCTAACATTTGGGAATTTTGGGAATATCTTTGAGCAAATTATGTTCAAGCAAAGATATTTTTGTTTTCCTTAAAAAAGACTGTTTCCAAGTAGAAATGTAAAAAGTATCAATCTCTATGAACGGTTTTTGCGACTCGTTTATTTGATTGCATGCTGCGCGGTCGATGAATCGATTATGTATTGATTTATTTCTCCTCAATTCTTATTTTCCTCAAGCACGGATGATTTTTATTCAAATCATATTAATTAATGATTAATATTTGCAAATCTTTCGAGTTTTGTTATTATTACTTTTTTTAATTTCAAATAATCTTGTCAAACCATCGCCACAAATCCCTGACAAGATTTGCTGCCTCCACGACAGTCGTTGACAGTTTTTTTAAGAACATCCTTTCCAGAGAGAGCAACTTCCAGTGTTTCCGCCATTAAATCTTTCTATGTGCTACTTATGAATGTCTAACGCTTTTGTCTCTACGGTCAGAAAGGAAACCTTGAGGACATCTCACTAATTCGTGGTAAGTAATAAATTTATTGCGAGGACATGTCACTATGTTGTGTAACTATGTATTTGTGATTATCCATGGAAATTTCGATTAAATATTTTTTGCAGTAATTTATAAATTCAAAAAATGTGAATTCCAGAAGATCAATAGCCACTTACAAAACATTGAAGAACCTTTGAAGGATATTTAAAATATGCTTATATAGGTGCTTGTAAAGCTGAATTTTACTTTGATTAAACTATGCAGAAAAAGCTTCCACTTGAGACGCCACAAAAGCTGCCAAATCAAGGTCGTCAAGATGTCTATTAGTGTTCTTATTGTATTATTGTACGAGTAGAATCCACAATCTGCCCTTCCCGTTGCCTTTCTAGCGGGTCTCATTCCAGCCTTACAACAGACACCAGTCGCTACCTAAGCACAAGAACTGTTCGCAGACCAGATAGCGATCTCATTATCATAAAGTATCCATTAATGTAATACTTCTAAACTACCAACTGCAGTCAAAGCAACAATATAATTAATTGTCCAAGTCAAAACATTGAGTAGATTGAATTGACATCAAAAGACTTCTCAAAAGTAGAGCAACTAAGTGATTTTGGTCTCATACAAACTCTTACAATGAAGATCAATGACTTTCAGAAATGCCAGTATACTGCATTGGATAACAAAAACTATTAAAGTTATTAAAGAGAAATTAAGCAAAGATTGAAACCATAAATAAACAACATTAGTTGCTCTTTCATTACAATCGGATTTGATTGCAAAACTTGAAATGATATTGTGACAGAAGTGTCATTAATGTTTCAGTCAAATCAATTGATTGCCATGTCATGCAAACACATGCAAAAAATAGCAGCGACAAAAGTTACAATGCAAAGGTATAATTAGGACAAAATAATAATCGTTATTATCATTATTTTAGTCGGATAAATAAGCAGTAAGAACTACAGTTTCGCTAATCTGTGGTGCAATCTGACTAAAATCAGTTTATTCAAGAATTAACAACAAATAATTAAAAATTAAATTGAAAATTTAAGAAAAATTTTTTTTCAAACCAAATATATAATCTAATCCATGAGAAGTAAACAAACATGGAGAGATGGGAAAGTTCTCAGACACCAACACTTTACAGTGTACACTTCCACACAAAATTAACAAAACAAAATCTGAAGAAACATTGCAAAATCATGTTTAAATCATCTTGACTCACTATTTTGAAAGCCAAAGTAATCCAACTAAAACCATTCATGAATTTTAATCAAGTTCACCAAGTTCAGTTTATAAGAAAAAATAAAATTCAACAAAAGAACAAAAACCAATCGTATGCTGTCCATTTTTGTGCGATTCTGGCAACCTTTTTAGAAGGAAAAAACACTAAAACGAGAGAAGCACATTCACAAACATAAACAAAAAATGTTTTCAATAAGAGCTCATTGTTTCAATAGGATGAGGAGGAGATCGACCTAAAAAAAAACTAATCCGAGTCGCTGTCTTCGTTTCGTCTGCTCGTCATGACGCTCGAAGTCTTGAAACAGGAATTGTCGGGCAAGAGGCCATGCCTGAAGAAAATCCCTAATGTTATGTTTCGGCTAATCGAGAAAATAACAGTCTAAGTTCTAATTTAAAATGATATTTTCATAAAATTTATTTTCACTAAATTAAGATTTATTTTAAACTAAACCATTTAAATCAGGAAATCAGTGTGTCAATGAAAAATAATTACAGAGACAACAAAACAGAAAAAAGTCTCAGGAATCAACTAACTCGATCAAGAAGCTCTCAACGTCGTTGGCATAAAACTCATCCCCGAACTCGTCCGACAGTCTGACGAAGTTGCCGATCAACTCCCCCTTCTTGTAAATAAGGAGGGCAGGCACCCCACTGACCGACTGTGGTGCAAATCAATGCTTCAATTGTTATTATTCAAGTCTTAAACACAAATAATGAGAAATTGAACATTAAAAATTATATCTTTTAAGAAGGATGAGACAAACCAAATAAACAAGTTAATTAACATGTTTAACACCACGAAAGACACCAATTGATAAGCTATATTTAAAAACAAATTTGATATCAACAGGTAAATTGAATGGTTCAAACATTCCATCCCAAGTGAGCTTTATAACAATGTATTCTCAGAGCAAGCACACTTGATGAAACTGATTGAGATGAATCAAGGTTAAAGTACTTTAAGTTTTTTGTGGCTCTGACTTTCAAGATGTCGAGTTTCAAGACATCCTAACTCAAGTGTTCACTTGAGTTCAATAAGGCAAAAGAATGGATGCAAAATAGTAACATTTTTAATATGGTTATGCATGTAAACAGTCAAATGTCATAAAAGCAACCAATTTGCATTTCATTGGATACTCCCAAGAATTAAGGAATTGAATTAAAAATTGCTTCCAACGCTGAGAATGTTTGTAAATTAACAATTATTATTATTATTATTATTATTGTTGTTATTATTATTATCATTATTGTTGTTGTTGTTTATCATCATCATCATCGTCATTATTATTATTATGAAATTTTCGTATTATTCCTCTCAGCTTTCCAGCTGATGAAGGATGAATCACCAGTACTCTTAGTAATTCATCCAAACACTTTCTGTAAAATGTGTCAATGTGGGCAGTGTCCAACAAGGAGATTTTTTGAATCTCTGAAACCTTAGGACGTCCTGGTATCAACTCCACTCCTTTCGTGAAGTCTTTTCTTAATGTTCCGAGTGCTCCTACGACCACTGGGAAGACCTTTGTTTTCACATTCCACATCCGGTGAATTTCTCCAAATCCTTGTACTTGCTAATTTTTTCAGCTTCTTTAAGCAGGATGTTCTTATCATCAGGGACGGAAACGTCCATTTGGCATACAAGTCTTGGATTTCTGGTCATGTATGACAAAGTCAAGTCTGTTGGCTAAGATTTTTCTGTCTGTGATTATTGAGTAGTCCCACAAGATGGTATTCTCATTTATATTTACCACACTTCGGGGTATGTGTTCATACCATTTGTTGGGAACTTCACAACCAAGCACACTAACCAATGAACATAGCTGGCCACCTTATGTTGGTGTAAATATTCAGTTGATGCAACCTGCTGTTATGTGGCTTATGGTTTCAAGGCCTCACCACAAACTCTGCAATTACCATCGATCTGCTTCTTTAAGATCTTATAATGATTCCTTCCTTATGCTGTCCTTTAGCATCACTTTTCTGGTATTCAAGGTGTTGACAAAAGCAAATATTTATTCTTTATTGCCCTTGCTTCCTTCAGGAGAGAATATTTTGCCTTCCCAACCTCATGATTTTTTACAAGCCTACAAAACCTGTCTTTGCCCTGCCAATATAATCACTCAAACTGACCATGGAGCAGCAGTAAGCAGGTCCCCTACCTCCGTTGCACCTCTTAATATTATATAATAATATATATATAATATAATATATTAATAATTATAGCTGACTAACATCTCCATTAAGATGACAAAGCCCGTGCATTGTAAGAAGCTTCTGAGTTTTACAATCCATTTTCTCAATTTCAGACTTCCTCCACTCAAGTATACCAAAGCTATATGTGGGCACTGGAACTGCCAAAGCATTTATCACGATTATATGATTTTAGAATTCAATTCTGATCTGAGAATGAGACGCAATCTGCAATAATATTCCTTAGCTATTTTATCCTTCATCGCAGATTGTTGAATGCCATCTTCTCATCAATACCGAGGTATTTGTACGTCTTCATCAAGGCTTTGAATTGAAGTCTTATCGTCAATTGGCATGTTTTGGCTTTTGATTTGTTTGTCACCCTTCAATATAGCAATGGAACATTCGTCTAAGCCAAACTCCATGCTGATATCATCAGTGAAGGTTTTTACTATGGATAATGCTTTACTGAGATAGGCCTCAGTTCTGGTAAATGTTTTTAAGTCGTCCATGTAAAATAAATGTGACATTTGTTGATTTGATTCTATTTTAAATCCTTTGTTTAATCTGTTGAGCATGTTAGAGAGGGATATTAAAGCTAAACAAAAAAGGAGGGCAAGAGAGAGTCACCTTGGAAGATACCTCTCTTAATGCTATCGAGCAATTAGGAACACATTGCTCAAACCGTCATCATCTCATGAATTCTCACAACAAGCATGACAACTTACAAAGCTGATACTCAGGTGAACTTCTGCCGCTTCTATCCTGCAGAACTTCACGGTCGGATACTCGTCTGACAGGATCTCCAAGCTTTTGTTCATCGAATTGCATGCAATTAAACCCTTGAAGAAATTTTTAATTACAATTTGTTTTACTTAAAGATTAACTGAAAATTAATGTCCTAATTTGGAAATAATGTTTAAGCTAGATCTTATAAAATAATGGATTTGTCAATCGAAGAAAATTCATTTGAAAAGTTCTAATTTCAGTTGGCTGGCTAATTAATATATCATTAAATTATAAAATATATATATATTTAATTTCACAGCCCTGCAAAATTGACAGTTACCACACAAAATAATTAGCTCCAAAACATTTAAGCATGAGGATGAAAGTATGTAAAAATGCCATTGCATTAGTCACCTTTTTATAAATATGTACAATCACAGTGGCTGCTGGATTTTCTTTATCAATGGCATCCAAGAAAGTTGATCTTGACAGCTCAACCACATGGCCAAACTTAGGGCTATAATTTTTTTTAAAGTTATTTCCATAACCAATTAATCTTTTGGAAAATTAGATTTCCAATCTCGACATTCGTTCAAAAAAAAATTATTTAAAACAAAAATGTGTGTCATTAATACATTGTGTTATAAAATAATGCATTATTTCAAACACCCTCAAAACATTATTTTAAGGATTATATTTTCAAGGAATTCCTTTAAAAATGTCTTTAAAATAAGGAGAACAGAGAAATTACTATCAATTTAGTAAATTAATTAAAAAGGTTTATTCTCACACATTGGAAGTTGCATTCCTAAGAGATTCAATTCTGTTTGCCCTATATTCTTTCATGAATTCATCATCAAATTCATCTAGAATTTCTTCAATTTCTTCAAGATAAGCTTGATCCTTTGATTTCTCCTTCTCATCCTCTAACTAATTTTATAGTAACATATGTTTCCAAGTTCAAGATTCTAAACAAATTTCAATTGTCTAATAACAATAAGAAAACAATCTTACATGTGTACGACATGTGAGTGACAATTTTTTTGCAAGGTTAAGTCTTTCCTTTTCCGTTTCTTCGCGCTTTTCTGATTCAAGCTGCTTGTATCTTCTCCAATCCTCAATCACGCCTTTTGGACCTGTCTGAAAGGGGCAGAATTGTGCAAATTGTAGTACATGAATGAGTTTTCACTAGATCTCAAAGATCCAATGTTATAAGTGAGAAGGCTAACATTTAGGGAATGTCCTGAATAATCCGTGATTTCCGATGCTTGGACCGTAGGAATCTTTTCGGTTTTTGTTTTTTCGGATTCATCAAAATTTTCTTCACACGAATCATACCGTTCATCTTCGCTACTGCTGCAGTAATAATCTGTTTTTTCTCCCAAAATTCTGTCGTCGAAACTCAGTGCCATGATTTCAAGACAGAAAGTAAGAATGCAAGAACCGAGATGGTTATTGTTGCCGATCAAATATTAATGGAAATAAGGAAAATGTCGCTCGAACTTAGAAAGTTACTTTAAAAGAAACATTAATTAATTACTAAATATTTAAGCCATAAGAGCAGCAGATGTTTTATTGTTCAATTTATAATGCATTTGTTTGTGTTTTTGATCTGAGCGTTTCTTGGATTTGAATAGTTTTGGAGGTTTTATTGAGGAAAATCTAGAAATGAACGGGTATTTGATGATAAATCCGCCAATAGCTATTGATTTTTGGAATTTAAGACTTTGTTCCAATGTTCAACATTTCTTCCTAACTCATATCCATTGTGACCACATTCGAGGCTTAAATTCTTGCTGGACTAAACCGATATATTGCAGTGCAATGACCAAAAACTTGTTGATAAATAAATTAAAGGTTATTTTGTTTCACATTATCTGATACATAATTACAATCATGAAAATTGATATTTTTGTTTTATTAACAATTAGTTCATTATTATTCAATATAATAGATTAATGAGGAATGGGTTCATGGTCTTGATCTCAGTGTTCAAAAAGACTTTATACTTGATCCAAAGACCAAAGAGACTATGACGGTAACTTTAGTGGATGCTAACCATTGCCCAGGTTCTGTGATGTTTCACTTTGAAGGAAGCTTTGGCCAAATCCTCTACACAGGTGACTTTAAGTACTCACATGACTTATACAGAAATCTTACTCTTGCTGTGCCACACCTTGACATCAATCATCTATACTTTGACAACACAAACTGGAATAGAGGTAATTTGCCATCTAGGGAAGAAGCCATCAACAGAATCTTTAAGATCATAGAAAATCATCCAGGCCATAAGATCCTTATCGGCCTGTATCATGTTGGCAAAGAATACCTTTTGGAATCCATTACCAATGAACTGGACACACCTATCTTTGTTTCTCGAAAGCGTTACAGAGTGCTGGAAATCGTGGGGTTCAAAGGTCAAGTTGTGACAGAAAACGATTCTGACATTTGTGCAGTCGACAGATGGGCCATTAAGAAGGAATTAGAGTTATCAGTCAAAAAGCATCCTTCAATTGCCATCATCCCATCAGCCTATGTACAAAAAGCTGAATCTGGAAGTCCAAATGTTTTTGCAGTGCCTTTATCTGACCATAGTTCACATGATGAGCTGTGTGACTTCATAAATATCATCAAGCCAAAGTGCATTACTGGCATAACGAGATATTCTGATAGATTAGATTCAAAATTGAATGTGTCAAAACATAAAAAAAATATTTCAGCAAGTCTGAAGCCATTCCAAGGTCAAAAGAGGCTACTCAGTAAACACAAGATCCCAAACAGCACAATTGATTATGATGAGGACTGCAACAGAAGAAAAGAAGAATGCCAACAAAAATCATGTCCTTGGAAGAAAATGAAATTAAGGAAATCTGGAACCAAGATAAAGAGGATTTCTTGCTCTCAGTGTCAGAAAAGATTCCTAGCAGAGGAATTAAAATACAATCGAAATAAAGACCAAATGTATAACCCTGGTTTGTGCAGTGGGTGTGATGTTGCACTCTCTCAGAAACTGGAGACTTCTAAAATGGACAAAAATCAAAGAAATGGTACCTACCAAACACAAACATCTTAATGATCCTGATAACTGGTCATTTTCTCAAGTGATTCTTCCAAAAGCTTAGATGTTTCCAAATGATAGGACATCTAATATTTATTAATGTGGCTATCAGAAGGGTCTTTACTCTCACATGTATAACAAATAAACTGAAGTTTGATAATATGCAATGATGCCAACAGCAAACCTAACTGTTACAAATGCTTTTAGATAGAAACTCTTAGTGAGTCATTAGAAATTCGAGAACATCTTGGATGATACACCTCTGAGGGTCCAAAACATCAACAATTCTACATATTTATATTTAAGAATTTTAACCCCCAAATTAATATTAATCTATGTTCATAAAATTCAACAAAACATTTATTAATGCATCTGCAACAGTTCTCAATAAGTCTTTGATAAATTATTTATGAATTAATTTCACAAATTCTTAAGGCACGTTAGCAATTTTCTTAAAGAGTTTTAATCATGCCGATTTAATCAAAAATCATCCAATGTGGATAATGGAGTGTTGAACAATTTCCTCTTTTTCCGTTTCGGTTCATTTCTTGGCGTTTCCTCTTGCGAAATGTTTTCACTTTGAGACTGTGGACTGTCATTAAGTGACCTCTTCTTTTTGCTGCCCTTTGGTGATTTGAATTCTTTTCTGGTTTCTGCATTTGACTCAGCAGATCTGTCGAGAATTTCTGTAAAATCGGACTCCTTCCCATCTGTATTCATGTCTTTCTTTTTTTCTTTGTTGATGGATGTTTCTGTCTCTGAAGTTTGAGTGAGTTCTTCTGACAACCTCTTTCTCTTTTTAGGTGTTCTTGCTTCAGGACTTGTGGAAGACTGTTCTTCAATGGATTTTGAGATCTCTTCAACTTTTTCAATATCTGTTTGGTCGCGATTGGGAGAAATTTCTATATTCTTCTTTTTCTTCTGTTTTTTGTTTCCATCAGATGAGACATCTATTTCACAGCTAGAATGTTTTTCAGGGTTTATTTGTGTCTCTTCACCTTCCACTGTATCAGAGTTTGCAAATAATTGTCTCTTCTTTTTCTTATGTTTTCTTTGTTTGACAGGAGTTCCATCTGGAGAAATGTCTCCACATTGGAATGCATTAGAATCATTTAAAGATTCATTAATTTCAGAAGTTTCTCTGATGTCAGAGCTTGCAGACATTCGCCTTTTCCGTTTCTTCTTATCTTTTGCACTCAAGTCGGGCGTGGACACTTGGGAAACATCTTGACTCTGCAGTGCTGTCGAGTCATTTAATGACATTTCATTACTTGTGGATGCTCCTGGGCTCGCTTCAACCTCTTTCATAGCAAAGCTTTCTTCAGCTAGCTCTGACACTGTACTTCTATTGTAATCCATATCATCATCGTCGTCGTCATCACTTTCATCACCAATCACTAAGTCAGTGCTCAGAATTTTAATAACACCATCTAGATTTTCTGTCAAAATATAAATGAGACATGGATTAGTCCAAGATGCCAGAAGGCTATTAGCTATGCCTATTTTAATGTAAATAATAAGTGTGTTTATATAACAATACAAGCTTAAGCACCAGCAACACTTGGATCATTTATAAAGCACCATCTCCCCAGAAACATTTTGTGATGGTGCAAGCTGGGTTTCGAACATGACACGTAACGACTGTTGCTATTAACATCGTTCGCTAGAACACGACCCTCCGAGCTAACTTGCATGCCAGAGAATGCTTCTGAGACTTTACAATATAACATGTCGAACCTTTCAATGTCTTGTAATGATAGTCTGGAACTGCTTTCTTCATTTTATACCATTTGATCTGCAGGAATTGAGGGCATCGAACCCTGGAATGAATGAAAGTGGATGTATTAATCTCAGATTTCATGAATCATACATGCAATATAATGGCTGAATATTTTCGTTTAAAAACGTTTTGTTGAAATAAGCTCACCATTTAGAGTCAATTGCTTTATCAGTTATATGTTTACTTTGTCACTAAATATTT
Organism: Hirudo medicinalis; assembly: GCA_011800805.1. Taxonomy (NCBI): domain Eukaryota; kingdom Metazoa; phylum Annelida; class Clitellata; order Hirudinida; family Hirudinidae; genus Hirudo; species Hirudo medicinalis. The sequence goes on from MPNW01000075.1 coordinate 181,638, forward strand.
TAATATTAAAAACTGCTAAACTAACACTAAATATAGATTTAGTGACAAAGTTTTTTCGTACTTAAAACAGTGCAAGCATACAACTGAAAAAGCAATCTCCTCTAAATGGGAGCTTATTTTTACAAAACTTGTTTGAATTATATATGTAAATAATCAAAAGCAAATAATAACATGTAAGCTTTCACATGAGTACAAATAATTAGTAATGTTGGAGAACAATTAACAAGAATTTATTGCAGGGAATACCAACCAAGTGAAGTTTCTATGGATAAGCATCCAATCTATATCACACTCTTCTGTGACTTTTGTGGCTCTAATTCTACAAACAAAATATTTTGACTTGTATCTATATCTATATATATCAGCTTGAATTTGGTTGTAATTCATTCATAACATTACTATTATTATTGCTTTTTCTGATAACTTTGTAATCACATATTTAAGTTGTACTTTTGAATAATTCCAAGAAAATGAAGATATTTACTCTTCCACAAGTTTCAGCTGGTCAATCTTATTAAACTTCCTCTTTTTTAACTTAGAATCAGTTTCACCATTTTGCTCATGCACTAGCCTTCAGAAGAAACAACATTATTTCATCATTTCAGATTAACAGGAAGTCTAAAATTGTTAAGAGGCCAACCGACCATCTCTCTCGGCACTGTTTGGCATTCCTCGTGGGTATGTGCCTGGAGATATTTTTCCACGGCAGCTTGAAATATCTGCTCTCATTGTCTGACTTCGTAGTTTCACTTTCCCTCGAACTCAGGAATTTGGTAACTGCTTCCTTAAGTTGTTCATCCTCTATCTTCGACCAACGGCCTTTAACTGTCAACAGTCAGTATGTCTTGCATGATTAAAAGCCTCCTATTTGGTTATCCAACCAGTTGTTAAATCTCACATTACAACAACTAAACTGACCAACTTCTTTCTTGAGAGCATGAGCCTTCTTGAAGGTAGAATGACCACTTCTGCCCATTACTCGTCCAATTTCCTCCCATTTTTTTCCAAGTTTGACTTCCAGGGTTTGTAACTTGCTTTCTTCCTCGGGTGTAAACCTGACCATAATGTTGCAATCAGTTAATTTTTATTAAATAAATGGTTAGTCTGTCAATGCTGAAAAATGTAAAAGTTATACAGAAACTATTAACACTTATTATTGTTAAGAGCAAGGAAGTTGAATGCTGCCTTGTTATAATTATTCAAAACATGAGACCCTTGTCTTTAAAAATGTTTTTCAAATAAGTAGTTGAGTTCAACAGAACAACAGTAAATGTAATTGGTGCTCACTACTCCCAATCTCTTATGCAAACAAATTATCTTATTGTAATTAACAAAAACAAATATCCAAATTTATCCATATGGTTCACAATCACTTTTTCTCATCAAAAATATTTTACATTGAAAGTCACATAACTCACTTTCCAGTCTTCTCTACAATGTTGAACATTTTTCTAGCTCTCAAGTAGACAGCATAAGGAGATCTGTTGATCTTATGACCTTTAAAATTAAACAAAAGTATAGGAAAATGTTCTTGCAATCTGATTTTCACAAAAATTGTGGCAGGGCTAACCTAGGCGTACATGAAAGTTATTATCCGTGATAAATTCCTTGACATAATCCTTCATATCTGGGCATACATTTGTCCTCAGGAGTATTTCTGGCTCGTTTAGGGTGCAATTCTTTAATAATAAGTTTAGATTAAAAATTCAAATATGATTACTCAAAATAATAACTTTATTTTAATATGACTCATTATCAACTAAACAAACATTATCCCACATAATGTAAGCTTAGAGTATGTAATTGCAGCTATTGATGTTGACACAATTAAGTATAACAATGCAAAAAAATACCTTGATTAATGCTTCCCAATTTTTCGACAACTGAAGATTTTCTGTACGTGAGAACTGACCAGTATTAAATTTTCTTCCTAAAAATAGAGGTTCATGGTTCAACATTGTTTGTAATAGTTTTATTCTTATTCCTCACGTGTTATTCTGGAAACAAACAACTTCGTAAACAGAGGCACAAACAAATTGCTTACCTTCTAGTCTTAAATCATCTTCAACTCTTTTCCAGTACTTATAGTCAATTGTATTGGCGCGTCGAAATTCTGGAAGTCGCTTGGACTTTGATTGCGACGAAGTTTCTGTGTCTTCCAGATCTGAATCGAGTTCTTCTTTAAACGGGGCCATTGTTTACCTGCTTAACTGGTCGGCATTGAAATTAAATTGAGGACCGATGAGTTACCCGAACTTAAAAATTTGTTATTTAATTATAAAATATACTATTGTAGAGATATATAAAGCCAATGATTGTTCACTTACACTTACATGCAACCCGTACGAGACGGAGCGATAATTGAAATAACAATATATTTTCGTAGACAGTTATTATTCAATTTTATTTTAAACAAATTAAACATTTAAAAATAGTTAATCCGAAACTTGTAAATAATGTATAAAAAAACGTCATTATCATGTTAATTTGTGACATATCTACGTGTGCTGATATCTTTTTTGTACATACGGCAATCATTATTTAGCCGCGTCGGTGTGATGTAACTGGTGATTTGCCGTGAAAAAAGTTGCGAGGCTAAATGTTGGTGTACGTGTTATGCTTTTCTAGGGGTATTTACGTGCTTTGATAATCTTGTGGGAGTTACCTGCGAGTATTTATTGGCTAGAGAATATATTTTTGAAATTATTTCCAGTCCAAAAAACTACGGCATCTTGAGATTCGAAGATGTTTTCTGTTAAGGATATAGAATCCGGAGTGATATTTGAAAAATGCACAATTCAAGAAATAAGTGATGTCGAAAGAAAGTTGAGGTAGTTTTATACGTTTTAATTTTTGCATTTATTTGAAGGTTTCCTTATTAAACGTCCTCATATTTATGCATGTTTCCTTAAGTGAAATTTTTAAATGTAGCAAAGCCACTCAAGTACTTATTGCATGTTAATAGAGTTTTTGAATCAATAAGTGAAGTTATCAAAATTATAATAGACAGGACATTGAGAAAAAAAAGGAGGATCTCAGGCAAATGGTTGGGTAAGTAAATCTGCATTTAGAAAGCATAAGACCTTTTGAGGTAAATCTCAAATGTGCTTTATTTATCAGTGAGCGTTACAGAGAACTCATTGAAGCTGCAGACACAATTACTGTTATGAAAAATGGAACTGAAAAGGTTGAATTTGATTTTTTTTAAAGCTCAATCATTTAATTAACTTTGCAAATTATTCAGAAATCAAATTCGTTATAGTCATTGTTCTTAAATAATTTTTGATGACTAATTTCTTTAGGTGGCCTCTTCCATAATAAATCTTCAGGAATTGTGTCGAAACTTGAAGCAGTCCTCAATAAACTTTCATAAGTTGTCACTTTCTAATGCATCCAAAGTGCCATCTTCATTGTAAGTGTAAGAAAATCTATGTTAATTTTTAATTATTACCTGGAGAGATGTGAGTCATCATTTGGTAATTATTCCCTCTGGATATATCAAAGTTATATTAATTTGTTTTTTTTTGTGGAAGCTTATATGGTAGCATTCCTACTTGCAATACTAAAGTAATGGCCAAACTGTCATGTTTACATCACCACACCCATGACGAGGCATTTTTATAAATTATTAAGCATTTCTGATCTATTCGTTTGTTATGCTATTTTAATAAATTACTATCCTTATTCATATTGTTATCATTATTTATGTAAAATTCATTAAATGCAAAACAAACAAGCAAACCTTATTCAATTTTTATAATTTTGATCAGGCCCAGGAATCAGCTTAACAAATTCAATCAGGCTGTTTGCATGAAACTTCTAATGGACATTCCAAACAAAGTAATTTTACAATTCATTACCATTGCACATTATTCAAAAATTGTCCACATTGGTTTTGCATTAATGCCTGCAAGTTAGCTCAGAGGTTCATACTCTGCAAGTGACATTAATGGAAATGATGGTTTAGTATTATTGTGATCGGCCCGACATCCTTGTCTCTGAAGCTAAGGTGATAAATTCATAAATGAATTGCAATTGCAATTACAATTGCATTTAATCACAATGACATACAAATTATTTATAAATAATAATATTAACTACCACAACCTATCATTTCTCCCTTTAAGATTTGGTCCAGCCTGGATAGAGAAGAGTATCTGAATGCAACAAGATTGTATCTCTTGGCACAATACCTGCACACCTGTTTGAGGTCGGGTCTTAACGAACACATGTCCAAGCTCGTAAACGTTATCATCAGGCAGTGGACCACAGTTAGTCACCTGCATACCACCATCACCAAGGTGACTACTGACGTCGGCAATGCTTTTGTCTTAATTATATTGCTACATTTACGAATAATTATTATTATGTCTTCTTATTGTTATTTAGTCTTAAGGAAGGTTACTGCGGGAAGGAATTTCCAGATTCTGTGTTCGCTTGTAAACTTTTAAGGGTTATTTTCAATTAAGCATTACCTAAGGATTATTAAAGGCCTAGAGAGCTTGAATGTGGCTGAAAGGATAGGAGGATAGGAGGATTCTGCCTCCTACGAAGCAAGCGTGCGTTCGAAACTCGTCTTGGGAGTGACATTATTTAATCAATATCAGATTAATTATATTAATAATTAATTAATAATAAATAATTAATTAATTATATTATCAGATCAATACATTGCATCTCACATTTTCCTAAGTGAAACATCGCAGTTCATCAGCAGTGGACTTAAATACGTTTCATTGTTGTTTTTTTTAGGGAGTTGAGGCAAAGCTAATGGATGCTAAACTGTCAGAAAAGGTAATTCGTTGTAATTGTTGTGCAAGTTGATATTAATCCCTGGAGAATTATCAAATATATTAATTATTTGATATTTCCAGTCGTTCTCTCGTAAATCAATAACGTTATTTATGATAATTTTGCTTCCAGTTGACAGCAGAGTGCTTGTGTTCGATTGTTTTGTTGAGAGAAATCTCGGTCGAAGAGGTTTTCCTCCAGTTCCTGAGGTCCAGGGAGGTTGGTGTCAAGATCATCATCAATATTCATTTCCAATTTGTTTATTATTTTTAGCAGACATAAGATTGACACATGGGTTTTAATAAATATACGGCTTGGTGCCTTTCACAATAATCTAATGATGATGATGATGATGATGATGATGATGATGATTAATGGTCCTTACCACAATGCCAACAACCACAGGAGCTGATCAAGCAACACTTGGACTCTTGTGGGTTGGATGCAACAGTTAAGCCTCTCCTGCGCGATGTCACGAGCGTCATCATCACCACTCTAAGACAGGTGGAAGCGGTGTTTGTGGAGAAGAAAGATGGAGGAGGTTGACTTAAATGATTGTGATTGTGATTGTGGCAGTGTTAAAAAGGATGATGATGGTAATGGTTGAAAAGGTGAATGTGATGATAGAATATCCTGATTGATAAGGTTGTTCGCACGAAATCTTGAATATTACACAATAAGAGCTTTTTATTTCAAACCTCCAGGTTTATTGATCTCGAAGCTTCAACATGTTCTTGCTTGCAATAATTCTGGTGAGGGACACTTCTACAAGTTCACAATTACATGTTTAAGCCTTGTTTTTGACCACACATGTTTCTTGGTTATCGTTGCAGTACTTGCTTTTATTTATTCTTATTTCAATTATCTCAATTATTTTTATCGTGTTAATGACTAACGTAAAGTTAAAATATAATAACTTAATCTATTTTGTAGATTTCTTTGGTCAAAATGGTTTCTCATTGTCTGAGGCTGCCATGAAGTACCTTCCAGCACATGTGCTTGGTGAGATTTATTGGATTTTTAATTATCTTGTTAATAACTGAGCTGTGAGGTTATTGTTTGTATTGAGATCTATCTATAACAGCTAGTCATTTGGACTCTTAGAAATGGTCAAGTCAGATGAAGTTTTGGATTGTCAGATTTTCAAATGGACAATTCTCTAAGATATTCTCATTTTTAACATGAACGAGTTTATTCTGTTGAAAACTGATTTCTCAGATTTCAAACCAAGCTTAAAGGTTCCCTTGAGACCGGTCGATAAAAGTTTCACAATTGAACACTGCTCCGAGTTTATCGTCAGGTGAGTTGTTTTCAATGCTTACAATTTAATGTTTAAAAAAAATCTATGTGACATTCACACAGGATGTATCCAATGCAATCCAACGAAATATTAATGTTATATTAGCAAAAAAGCTTTAACTTATTGATAAATTGATATACTATTTTACAACATCTGCTGAATGTTTCGATACAAGGAATAATAATTGGTGTTTTATTGAAAGCTCTTCAGAGCATGTTCACAAGGGAGTAGAGAGTCTGCTGAGCTTTGTCACCACAGTAAGAGCACTGTCGGGCATTAGGGATGCCATCTATCAGCTTGTCAAGGAGGTTCGATAAACTTATAACTCATAGTGTCAATAAACACAATGTGTTTAGGATGGATTGGATTTATAATATTAGTTACGGCATTGATGCTGTTGATGTTGTCTATTTGAAATTAGTTATTAATTTTTAGTGGTGATTGGTGTTATTTTAGTTCTGAAAATAAGTTTAGTCATGATTCTTATTCTAGTTCTCATGATAATTTTAGTTCATGTTTTAGTTCTAGAAAATTCATAATTTTAGAATTTAACATGTAATTTCATTTTGAATTTCATTATGAATGTTTTATTCATAAAATGTCACTATTAATTTGTAAAAAAGCACACATCTCAAAAGACTTGTGCATCCCATTCCTTCTTCCACTTGTCATTATTCCACTTTAAGAATATTCATTCAACAAATGCTTGAGAGGAAAAAAAAAGTTTGCAGTAGGTTATCTATTTCATTGGCCTATGTTACTTCTTAATAGAATATGGAGACTTGCAACTGGCAGACTCTGTGCACTGAGGTCATGGGTCATGAACTTGATATCTGGGGCCAGCTGTTAAGGGAGCACTTTCTGGATAGGTTAAAGGTGAATGTCTCATTTTATAGTATGGTGTGATGCTGTTGTTGATGACATGGCTAGCTTCATGCGAGCCATAATTTATGAAAACTCAATCTCATTTAAGTATATTATTGTTTTTTTTATTGAATCTCCTGAATGAAACAAAGTCTTTTCTAATTAGTTACTTTTTTTTTTAACCTGGATCTCTGAAGGTTCATTTGCTTGTCAAAAAATGAGGATTTTATGTCTGAGATGGGTTGGATAAAGTGTTCCAAAATATTATATTAAACCCTTGAAATCACAGTATTAAATATCATCAGACATGCTGATGTCAGTAAGGTGTCAAACAGTTACTCTTAAAAATGAATATTGACAAGAGAAAAAATTGTAAATTTCATTTACACCATCAGGTGATGCTTCAAGATCAGATGGATTCTCTTTTGTCATCTACCAAAGTTAATGTCTCGAAGACATTGGAAGACTTTGCTGATCTCAATAAGAAGTGAGAATTATGATAAGGATGATACTGTTGGTGATAAAGTGTCCTAGTGGCAACAATAATAATTTGTCGATAGAATCTCAACAAATTCTTGGAATTGTTGTCAGTTAACTTGTTTTCCTTTAATTTCCATGAAATATTGTGGTGACTTTTATTGTTACTTAAAAATATTTGTTTATTACAATTATACTAATCCATTATTAATTTTAACCAGGGTTCTCATGCCAGAGAGAAACCTTTCAAGTTATGTTTGGTCAGAAGGTTTAGGGGATGTACCCCAGAATGCTGTCTGGACCCCCATAAATCAGAAGGTGGGCAATAGGGAGGGTGGCCTACACATGAAAGCTAAAGGTCACACACCCGGAGTTCAAAGGTCAATACTTCTATTTTTCTGCTTTAATAATTGAGATATTGATTAACAATTCGTACGTAAACTAATTCATACTTGAAAATGCTAGGTTTTATTGTACATTAAATGATTTGCATGAAGTTATCCCTGATAAAATGTCAAAAGTTAACACGCCAGTGACAAGACACATCTAGCTATTAAGTTTTGAATCAAAATAAACATTTATTTAAACTAATATATTTTACTGATCTTAGAGAAACATTATTTTGCAGCTTGTGCCAGTCCATTGATAATAAAGTGAAAATCTTACTCGAGGATGTCATGAGCTACGTAAATCCTCCTCTCTTTCAAAATGCCGACGTGGTTGCTCAGGCCGGTCATGATTCCTCTTCAACCACGTCCCTCATTTCTTCTGTGTCTGGGTTCCTTCCTTCTGTTTTCTCTTCATGGCGTGGTACATCACCTTCATCTCCTCATTTGAGTTCAACTCTTGAAGATTCGTTTGCCGACAGGGTGCAGGTTCAAGACCTGCTTCGGACCACTTGCATTTCATTTATGAATAAGTGAGTCGGTCATCTAAAATGGCATTGTCTATTGTTCATTACTACTGGAATTTATCTGGATTTAATAGATTTAATTTGAAATTCATCAAAATCAATTGTTTATCTTAATAAATTAATTAGAGTTTAATTAGAAACATCGATTTTAAAGTAGTTTCAAACTGTTGTGTCATTGTGTCAATATTTATTTGTTTATTCTTCTAGCCTACTCGAATTTCTGAAATTGTTGCTGCACACTTACCAAGATGAAGTAAAAAGCATAGAAATGACCAACAGTAACATCTCCATTATTCTGCAAAGGTAATACATAAAATTTCTTACAAAATACATCAGGAACGCATATTTTGTCATGCATTACGTTCAAGCATTTTTAAATAACTGGTTTCAATTAAAGTTGCAAAACAGTGTGATGGCTTGTTAGCTTCAGAATGAAAGTTAGCTTATTAGCATTCACACTTTTTTTATTTGATGTCGTGAAATAAATAAATCAGAATAATAAATCGTCCAAAAGGACTATCCGAGGGGATGTATCCCCGCTAGTAATAAAGCAACGTCTATTATTATTATTATCTGTAATTATTCCTGACATAATTGATTACTGATGCTGAGACATGAGCTACAGAAGGAATAGAAAACTCAGCAATTTTTGGTTCAATCTGATCATATCCAGAGCTGTGTGAATGTTTGAGAGATCTTGTTATATATTGTAAGCACTTTTTCAGAAGCCACTGATGCGATTCAATGAGACAAAGAATTCTTGAGATAGTCTAGGAAAATTTTTTACGACTTTGATATCTTTGAGACAGTTCCATCAGCAATTTTCAAAAACAACTTTTTGTATCTTGTAATACTAATAGGAGTTATTTAGAATGGTGTCATATTCAGAGGTGCTTTGTCTTTTTCATCCACTTTTTTTATGACATTCCCATTCAGGTTCTTCCAAATCGCCTCTCTTAAATTTTTCAGTGTCATGTTGACATCCATTGCCATCATTAAAAAAAGTGGCTCACTTGATTCGGGTAAAAAAATAGCCGTCACTGCTATTGCCTGGCTCTGTCATTTTGATAGCATCTGTTGAAATAAGCAAGCAGGGCTGTTTGCAATGTTGAACATTGTCTCCTTTGGTCCATGTGATCTCTCCTAGTGATTTCTAGCCTTGCCAGTCATTCATTGATTTGCCAGAACATCTGCTCAGAGTTATCTGCATGCCTATTGGTGGGAATGACTGATTGATGAAGGGCTTGTCTGATGCCATGGTGAGCATGGAGTGTATTTGTGGAGGCAATTTGTTAGACCGCATTTGCCACGTCCCTTTTTGTTAATTATGAAATACTTATGATGGTGATCTTGTATATCATAAGGACCTTTACATGGTGGAGCATTGATGGCAAATTTGTGTATGTTACTAGAAGCATATTTGGAGCTTTCTTTGATAGTGGAAGCGAATTTTTCATCCATAAATTTTCAGTTTCACTACTGGCAAGCCCAAATTTTTGACAGATGTCACAAACATTTGGCACCTTTATGATCAGGAATACTTATCGTAAAATGAGGATGAAGTTGTGAAGCTGATCTGGCACCACAGCCCAGATCAATACCGTGGGCATCGGTGATGCCATATCTTTCACAAAACTGAAAAGCTTGCAGAATCTGTCCAAGCTTTCTTGCTCAACCATTACATGAAATTTCTTTCTGTTGTAAGTTGTGAATGTACAGTGCTGGAAAAAGGGTTAAGACAGTCCCTACTTTTTCCAGTAACTTAAGTTTAAAACAGCTTATAAAGCTCAAATTTAGAAGAAATGTGTAATATCCTTACAGAATATAGCTCATAAGTTTTTGTTCACTTTGGTTAAGAATTAAGCATAAATTTCAGTGTTTTGGAAACAAAATTTATTTAAAACCAAATAAAATAATATTTCAATAGGATGTTATTCCTCCTTTCTCGAAAATAACATCAATGCACCTATTTTTCATGGAGGAAATCAGTGTTTTGATGTTTTGTTTTTGTTTTTTTGAGCAATTTTATTTATTAACTAAGAACAACAGTAACCAACAGAAAAAAGGAAACCAAGTAAAATAACTCAAGGGTCAGCTTTAAGGAAACGCTTCCGCTATCAGACCGACCCTCCTTAACACGTTACAAGTTGGCGTATTTACAAAAGTAAGCAAAAATACTCAGAAAAGAAAACCGCACAATATGTACAACTTATAAGCTTTTTTAAATAACAAATATAGAATATTAAAAGGACAGGATAGAGATTGATCTTTTATTGATAATGGAATTGTAGAATATAATCTTGGACCATAGCATTGAATGGAAAAGAGTTTGAACAGACATAGTAAATGAGGGACTATATTCATATGTAGTACGAAGAAAGTGGGTAGGGTTATTGTAACTATTACTATCTGAAAAAAAACCTGTAAATATCTTAGGAAGGGCATTGTAATCATAACAAAACATAAAAAGTGTGACTTGTAAACAGTGGATCTGATAAATGATCAGTAGGTTATTATTTACAAACGTCGACTTAGTTGAAGATAAATGGATGAAGTTTTCATCCAGGTGTCTCCAGGTGCTCCAAATTGCTTCTATCAAATCTTTTTCAGAGTCATATTTATGTCCACTGCCATTAACTGATCTTGAAAGAAGACCGCAGACATTTTCAATTGGATTCAAGTCAGGGGAACATGCAGGCCAATCCATAACCTGCATGTTGGACTCCTGGAACAATGCTCTTGTTGTCTTTGAAACATGAATTGGAGTGTTATCTTGTTGAAATTCATGTTCTTTTGTTTCAACATAAGGAAGGAGATGATCCTTGAGCATTTGGATGTATTTCTGAGAGTCCTGCCTTCCTTTCAAAAGCACTAGCTCAGTCTTCCCAAATGCTGAAATTCCTCCCCAGACCATTACAGAACCTCCTCCATGTTTCCTGCCAAAAACAACATCTTTTTCTTTTCTGAGGTCATGCCAGTAGTACTTACAACCATCTGGCCCATCTAGATTGAATTTTTTCTCATCTGAGAAAATCACGCGTTCCCACCTTTCATTATAATTGACCATCTCTTTGGACCAGAGGAGACGTTTTTCCTTGTGATGGTTTTCAATGCTAGAGCTCGCTTTCTCATTTCGTACTTCAGCTGTCCACTTGAATTAAGATAGTTGCAGACTGTCCTCACTTGAACATCCAAATCCAACTTGTCCTTTAGCTGCTTATAAGAATATTCTCCTCGTGAAGCCTCCCCGATGAGATGAGAGTCTCTGACTCTGTTTCGAGAGTTTTTCGGTCTTCCGCCCACATACCTCTTCCCGTATGAGTCTGGATCATCTAACAAACATTTTATGACAATTATTGATCTATTCAATTCCTTAGCAATCTTTCTTATTGAATAGTTTGCTTTCCTGAAGGCCACAATTTGTCCTCTTTCTTCTTGTTTTGAAAACTGCTTGCATTTGTTGCTCTGAGCAGACGGCTTGAGATGATTTGCCTGTTGACGTGTCGACTGATTGCATTGGCATGCGGCTTCTCTGGGTGTTTTCACAATCTTTTTCAATTCATTTTTAGACTGCAGTGAATAATCTGTTTCACTCATCATCTTCTGTTAGATATGTTCATCTATTTGTAATTTCTCACAGCCAGCTGCAAGTTGCCAAAGGAAATCGATAGTGACTTTCCTGGCCACCCTAACATTTCATTGAATCTCTCAACAAACATGCTTTCTTGGTGCAAATCTCTCTGAAGTTGTTCAAACTTTTTGACCTGGATCCAGCTTGGCTCCTTGTACCTGTGGTGTGCTGCAAACTTTAAAATGTTGTGTAACACATAAACTGATTGTGATGGACATGCAAAAATACTACCACCTCTGTCTATTAACAAAGAAATCAATGTGATATGTTGCTGATCACAACAACTATTCTTAAAATCTGGATTGAAGTTATTGACAGAGATTCTGGTAACTGATTGCATGTTGGAATCATACAACACAGTCCTATTTTGCAAATTTAAGGGCATGCACTGATGTATGAGTGAAACTGTTCTGAGATTCTCAGTGCATGATCTGCTCATAAGTCCTGTGAAATTTCCAATAAGTGAATTGAATTGAGGCTCTTTGTAGTTAAAGTCTGTGACCTCATTGCAAACCCTTCAATCATTCCCCTGTGCTTGGCTGCAGAACTTTCCTGCTGCTTGTCACAAAAGTGGAAGATCTCACCTAATTTGATGTTTTGGCAACCCAATCCATGTGGCATCCTAGTGTTGATGTGAAAATTACTCAACCATTTTTTTTAAAGATATCTTGCCTTTTACTCGGTGGAGCTTACAATGACCCTCTGCTTTACACTTCAACACAGTGGTGCAATAAAATAAAATCCATGAATTGTTCAGAAGTTTCATCACAAATCAAAGAAGTTCCAGCGAACGAGTAACGGTCGTTGTATCATGCAAAACCCATAAAATTTAAGAGAATAAATTTTTACAATTATTTTGTAATTTTATTTTTAAAAAATATAATTTTACTGCCCCTTGGAATAAAAATATATGTGCTGGTGCAAACCTGCAGAGCTTGAAGGGTCATTGGATGCTAGCAATAACAATGATGATGACACAAACAAACGACGAACAATATTTTTCGACAGGGCCCTTTACTTGGGCAGGATTAGTTGTGGCCTTTGTGATTTGAGTCCCTCTCTTCAGCGATGCATGATTCAAGATGGCGAACAAACGACCGAGACCTCCACGCCAACCTCCAAGTGACTTTTGTCATTTTTATTTATTCTTTCTTAATTCATGAAAATGGTCATTAATTTGTCTCAAAATATCACTTGAATAATTGCATGTAAAATTTTGTGTTGTCATTTAGTGAATCTTTGAATAATCTAGGTCGTGTTGATTGATTTAAGGTATGCATTTACAATTGCTTATTAATTACTGTTGTTCAAGAAGTCATGAACACTTTTTGGCTTCATCAGTCATGAATAAATAATGATATTAACTAATATTATAATTGATTAATTCTTATTATTATTATAATTAAGCAGGAGCTGGAAGAGTTTAAAACAAACAAACAGCCAAACTTCTCAGAACAAGAACTGGTTGGACCTCGTGGAAAAACTTGAAGGTTTCAGCCAGGATGTTTATGTGTGGGTTGATTTTCTTATGAAACAATCATTTTTTTACTCATAAGGGACTCTTAGTGAGAATCTGATCATTACAACCACACAAGATGTATGATGAAGCAGACAAAAATTATTGTTCTTAATTTTGCACTTACTTTAAAATAATTTAGTTTAAACAAGTTTTGTAAAAATAAGCTCCCATTTAGAGGAGATTGCTTTTTCAGTTGTATGCTTGCACTGTTTTAGTACGAAAAAAACTTTGTCACTAAATTTATATTTGTAGTTTTTAATAACCGACCGATATATTATTTTTTTTTTAAATAATTGTGTATTAATTATTTTAGGATATGGTCAGAATATGTCATGGCCACTCTCTTGACAGAGTTCAAGGATAACCTCTGGCATAGAAAAGAAAACACTTATTCAGCCTTCATATCGTCTTGCACTGTGAGTGCCTAATATATCTTCAAATGTTTGTTTGCTCATTGTCCACCCAACTATCTGTAATTATTATTTTTGACATGCTTAAAGATATTTGTGTAATGTTTTCATTTTTTTTTAAGCTTGTATAAGTAACTTGAGTTGAAATTAATTTGTATGATACAAATTTAATAATAAAGTGTCTCAGAAAAGTGTGCTAGAAGCAACAAATAGTGCAGCTGTTTAATGAGTGTGATGATGATAGTAATGCTAATGATTGCAGCAGTGGGATTCAACAGTAATCGAGGAAGAAAATGAGGAGGGCAATGTTGTCAAGTCGACCATAAAAGTTCCCATGCAGGTAATTAGATATCATTTGTAAACATCATTATGCATCCTCAGTTTTTGTTAAAGTTTTATGGTAAAATGTAGAAATGATCTTTGTATTGTTGGAGATTGTATCAATGCATCAATTACTTGTGTTTGCATTATTGCCAACTTTAAATAAAGTTGTCATCAAAGTATAAATATTATTATTATTACTTTACTTTGTCTCAGGCTTCTTGGTTTATTCAAGATTTGTTATACAAACTTTGCATGCACATCAACAAGATAGGAGGACATGTCATATCAGGGTTTGTGGATTTAGTTGGCTCTTCTGAATATCGATATTTATTTTAAAAATAAATTAAGATGAGAAGAAATTAAATAATTGATTAAACACTTGCAACATGCACAGGTCTACCACCAGTAACTTGGCCAAAAAGCTATTGGGCAGCATTTTGTCAGTTTATGGCGATCTGCTTTCGTCCTCTTCGCCATCAATCCATCAAAGTCGAGCTTTGCAGATGTGGTTTGATGTTAAATATTTGGTCGGCGTTCTGTCTTCTGCCAAAGACGAGGTAATTACTTTGTGGCACAAGAGCTTCTTATGTCATATTAAGCTACATTACAGTATAAAATGTGTCTTTCTTATTAGTTAGTGTCTTTTAGTGTCTTATACTCTTACAAACTGAAAGAGTAAATGTATTTGTTTTATTTTATCTATCATTCTTTTACAATATTTTTGTAATTTGAATTAAAACTGCTCTTTTGAAATCTTCTAAAAATCCTTTTCATGTTGTGCCTCAAGTAAATGCAACATTGTTGACTAAAGTTAGATAAACAATACTATCCTGAAACATCACCGTCTACCTCCAGGCAGCAGGCACGGACAAGATGTCGTCTGAAGTTTTGGAAACGTTGGAGAGTTATGTGGATCCTTTCGACCTGGATGTTTTTAGGCCTTACATTAAGAAGCACCTCAACAGGCTCCTCCAAAGGAGTAGTGTGAGTTCATGTGCATGAATACACTCAGAAGTGATTGTCATCCTCCTCATTCCCATGCATTAATTTGGTCCGTGCATTGTGCTTTCATCAATTTTGAGTACAAGAATTATTACTTGATAAAATTTAATTAATACAAAAATTATTTTATATCATATTATTTAAAATAAATTCATTTGTTTGTCCATTATCTAGCAATTTCACTTTTCCAAATCTTTTTGTTAGTTTGTCTGCACCCTTAAAAACATTCCTACTAACTTCATCAACAATAATTTTCATTGTTAATCAAGTTCTGTATACACAAAGATGTTTTGTCAGGTACTCTATGGACTGATTCTAATTTCCGAGAGGTCCTCATTCTCCTCTGTGCTGCCCTCAACTTCAGGGCAGGAACAGCATCACATTGTACCCCTCTCGACGGGGCTCAACAGGTTCCCCCTTCTTCCGCTACCTCAGCAGGCCAACCAACTCAACATGGATGCTGCCACTACAAAGGTTTGTTCGGGTTTGGATGTGTACTTGTAAGAGTGATTAAGATTTAACTTTATTATAGTTTTGGGTTCATCAAGGTCATGTTCTTTGAGCTTACTACATTATTACTTATTACATTTGGCCTGTAAGCTGTGACATCCTATGAGAAATAGAACGATTGCAAATTAATACAAAGGCCATCGGTTAACCAACATTCAACAATGTAATTTACAGCTACTTGGGTACCATATCAATTAATCATACAACAAATTATAATAAACATTAACTTTTTAGTGATTACCTAACAATTTGAACCTCGTCTCTTAGCTCTCCCAGAAAGCACTTCAATTGGTGGGTTCCGTTCAGGGCAACAAGACCTTCAACACTGCCTCCTCCGCACTTCCATCCCCATTGTCCCTTCCTCAGAAGGAACAGACGTCCCGTTCCCCCACCCAGCTGGTTCATCCTCTTTCTTGGAGCAGATGAGCACTCTTTTCAGCAGCTCATCTGCCACCACCCTCTACATTAAATGAGGCTTCAGACTGCTCATGCTACAACAAGCTTTCAGGTGGAGAATCAATCAATTTAATTTGTTTCCTCTCGGATCAGAGATTTCAGTTGCACTAGGATGGGTTTGATTGTTGGTTATTGATTATTATTTGGGTTGATTATTGTTGGTTCTTGTGCTTTCAAAAATAAAAATGGAGTTGGCACTTAGTTGCAATAACAATGAATTTGACAAGGCTAGTGACTTGTTTTCCTCACAAGATTTCATTAACAGTAAGCAGAAAATTCTCACTATGAACAACGATTACAACAAATATAAAAAATATCAACAAGAACCACGTGATGGTAACAGTGACTTCGACACCACAAAAACTGGCGATAACTCAACAGGTAGAGTGAGAAGTTATGGTCGCCTCTTTTTATCCGGGGATTCTGAAAGAGTTTATTACATTTCATCACAAAGATAAATTCTAAATAAAATAAATATTGGCAGAGTGATTGACAAATGATAATTGGCAAATAAGAGCCGGCATTAACTCCCAGAACTGAGGAGTGAATCATAGATTACCCACCACCATCTGCACTGTCTGAATTTTTTCTTTTGATTGCCCCCAATGGTGGTTTCAAGATGGCATCTACGTCCTCCCTTGACAAGTCAAGGATGGTTGGGAGTCTCTTCAGAGCGATCGTACGCAAAATTTTCTGCGTCGATGTGATCAGATGTTATTACAACAGACAAACAAAACCTCAAAAAAATTGCAATTATGCCTGACTTACAATAAGAAGAATTATTGTAAGAATAATGATTTGAATAATAAACTATATGCTATTGAGTGGGTTGTGGAATAAAAGTTATGTCAGCTAACAACCTGAGCAGTGGTTGTAATGCCCAACTTCTGTTGCAAGGTCAGTTGGTCACGAAGGTCACACGGCTCCCTTTCACAAGGATCATAGAGGCCTGGGCCATCTGCAAAATAGAAAAAATTTGTTTTCTAAAAGTAACATTAAGTTAGTCCAAATGATTGTCAGAAAGTTTGAAAGTGGTAGAACTAAAGCTAGTAGCAACTTACAAAGTCCAGCAATTAATAAATGGTAATCTTAATGGTAAACTACTGGGATGTTCAAAAGCAAAGTGAAAGTCTCACCTGGTAAGAGGATTCCAGATGATAGACACTCAAAGAACCTCTGGAATATTCCAATCAGGTTGATGCTGGAACTGTCAGGGGAGGATATTACTTTGTGGAACAAGGACTGAAGGAGCTGTCAATATTTTTGAACTTACCCTAAAATTGCTCAACATTTGAGTTGATAACGTTAATAAATTTAACATTAATGTCCATGACAATATTAAACAAATCAACATGTTCTCAGACGGTGAAGTGATAGACACACCGATAAAAGAGTCAACAATGTAAAAGTAAAAAAAACACTTCTAATGGATAGAAATGCAAATTATTTTCTCTGCATAAGGGCATGATTTATGATCAATTGATTTATAATCATTATAATTAATAATTATATTGTAATTCCTCAATGTTAAAAGTAATTTTTAAAATAATATAAATAAACAGATCAGAGGCAGACGTCAAGCGTGAGGCGAGTTAACGAGTTCCCCTCACCCAATCTTCAATGACTTGAAAAGCCTCCTCCCTCCTGCACAAGTCCTTGAGTATCTTGAGGGTGACTTCAGAGTGACGATGAAAGTAGCATTTTGACTGGGGTTCACAAAACAAGTCCAAGTACTATTTGTATTATTAAGTACTACTAGTACTTGAATGCAAATGCAGCATTTCTGGGACTTAATACAAATTAAATTAAACTGAAATTTATTAGTCTCAACATTTAATTTTGAAACTAGATTTTATTAAGACTAGCACTTGTTACATAATCACCAGTGCATACAATACACCTAACAAACCTTAGTGATGACAGTCCCATAGATCTCATTTTAATATGATGAATGGCCATATTAAGTCACTTCAACAAACCTCAAACCATCGAGCTCTCCTTGAAGCCCTCAGCATTTCTTCACATTTAGCCCTTGATAGCATGTCCATTGGATCATGAGGTAGTTTGTCTAGAATGAATTCATCAGCTCTTTATCAGTGACATCAAACTAATGGCTTGTTGAAGAAAGGGTTATTGAATATCGCCATCACGATAATGACGACAATAACACATAATAACACACTCACACCAGCACATTTCCATGGTTATCCTCCAAAGTAACTGTGCAAGCAACAAAAAAGAGGCTGCAGAAATGTTACAGCACCTCCAACCAACCATTAAATGCTTTGAAAGGATGCAGTCGACACTGTGTGCAGGTGAGGCTGATCCTGCAGGTCACCTGGAAGGTTCCTTCCATCGCTCGAATCAGGAAGCAAGAGTCCTCCTCTTTGAGTTCTACTTCAAACTTCTTGCTGTTGCTCACAAGCTACCAAAGAATAAATAATAGAGGGCAAAGAGGTCAAAAAGTCAGGATCCCTGAGTGACGGAGAACCAAGTTCATTGCCCTTAAAAACTCACAGGCAGAGATGTCGAAAAGCACTCGTACAAATCCTTCAGGAGTTTTTGAGTTGGTTTCTCCTCACAGAGAATCACAAGCTCGACTTCCCTTTCTCCCCGCATGAGCAACCCGTTGGCGAGAGGTCCGACTCTCATCACGCCCTTCAGAATTCTTTTCTGGGGGATCGGAGTTTTGTTCTCCTCATCACTTTCATCAGAACTCGAATCGTCATCGTCGTCATCATCATCATCATCATCATCACTGCTAGTATCCTTTTCTTCTTTTTTCTTTTTAGCCTCCTCTTCAGCTCTTGGAATGGAATGTTTGAAGTTACAATGAAAATTGTTTAGAAGTCAACTGTGAGCAATTATGCCACTCACTAAAATAAATAACTATGGCTAAAACTAGTCATTACTTGTCCTTAAGGTAATTATGGCTTGTAATACTCATTACATTCATTACAATCTGATTGAACTCTTAAGGATTTACTTTTTAAGGAATTCATCTGAAACCATTTTGAGAGTCCTCTCAGAAGTCAATACAAGATCCTTCATGGCAGAAAACTGAAAGCAATAATAGGATGGCTAAGAAGAAGTTCATTAATAATTTTAATTAATGTTGTTGCCTGATGTCTTCAGTAATTTGAACCATTGCCTAAACATTATTATCAGTAAGTAAGTAAGTAAGTAAGTAAGTTTATTTATATAGCGCCATAAGCGTGAGCGTCAGGGGCGCTTAGACCATTTATATAGCGCCGGCTCCCAGGGGCGCTTTGTGGTGGTGCAAGCTGGGTTTCGAANGCGCTTAGACCATTTATATAGCGCCGGCTCCCAGGGGCGCTTTGTGGTGGTGCAAGCTGGGTTTCGAACACGACACGTAACGACTTGTTGCTTTTACCGTCGTTCGCAGGAACGCTACCCTCTGAGCTAACTTGCACCCCAAATAAAGATACATGAAAAAAATAAATTTTAGATAATGTAGCTGGGATTTCAACTTTATATAATAAATTTAATATCAATAACGTGCAATTTATTAACAGACTGTTATTATTATGCTTAGTGGTCCTGTTTTAAATGTGTTCCAGTTTGTTACATGACACCTCACTTACAGCTAACATTAATTACAGCCACTAAGAATTTACAGCAGCTACAAACGACAATTATTACCTCTTCCTCAGTCTGTGATAATAAATCTCCCTTCAGCAACAGTAATTTGTCTTCAAAACATTGCAACCCCTGATAATTTTTACATGGAAATTTAACGCAAAAGATCCACCAGTTTTGCTAAAAATGTCGGAAAAAAGAACAAAACTAACAGTTGATGACAGTTCTCTGTGCCTCTCTTCTCGTATGTGAGCGAGCCTTCTTAAAGAATCAACACCGGTGCCACAATAATTGCAGAAAGCAAGCAACCCGCTAAAAGTCTCAATTTCTTCAATTTCGTCCATTAAGACTTTAAACTGATTGTATCTGCTCTCCTATCTTAATTTCTGTTTCGTATTTGCAATCGTTATCAGGCCGAACCCAAGTTTAACTCGACAAACCGCGTATGTAGCAAGATCAGTTGTTTGCTTAAAAGTGAACATTTCTGAAGTCAAAACTCCATTTACTAACTGCGTTAGAAACAAACTGTACCCAAGCCACCCAGCACACGTGTTACTATGTGTTATTACCAAACTAACAAAGCAATCAAAATAACAACTAATATTCCGTGACCGCAATCCGAACGTTCAACGCCGCTACACGCCTCAGGACCTAAACACGGACCGCGTAGCAAGAAATTTGAACGAAATCATTCACGGATAATACATTTTGTAAGGCTCTTAAAGAGTGAGATAAAGCATGTCCATAGCTAATGCATTAAACTTAAGATGTAATCAAGGAACAAAATCAAAGCCCAACAAACAAGCAGAATAATCAAAACTCAGGTGGATCAGTTTCATATAAATCATTGTCATACGGCAGGGAAACGCTGCCAACATAGTGAATATGCAGTTAATCATTACATGCAAAAAACTTATCGACTTTGCTTTTGTTCTCTGATGGAAAAACAAGGTTCAAGTTTCATGGCAAAGTTACGACTCGAGCGACCTAGGAGCATCGACGACGTGAAAAAACCTTCTCCGTCTCCGAAGCCAAAATTGAATATCAACAGATCGAACAAACAAATTCTTCAACAAGGAGATCACCAAAACGGCTGCAAAAGAAACATTTTCTGTCCTTTCATTTTAATTATTCTTCATAATTTCTTTTTCCTCTCCACAGAACACCGGGAACAAAACCACTTTCCTTTCGGTTTCGTCGTGAGTCCGACACACCCGAAGTGAAACCATTCGATGGGGCACTGCAGAAATTATTTAAAATTATTTCTTAAACAATCCTTCTCCTAACGATAAATTCACTCACGATATTGCACGTAATTTAAAAACATGTAGGAAAAGTAATTTTCAACTACAAATCCATCCACAGGTGCTATTTACCAATCAATTCCAATAGGCAATATGAAATATCATCCGTATGTAAACATTATGAAAATATATGTCTTCCCACAAATCATCCGCTAAAAATGATTTGATCATATAATCGATTAAATGTCAATAAACAAACTATACGATCATAGACGGCAACAACAAAAAATATTGCAACCACTAACGTCCGGGTTGTCGCAGCCGATCATCTCCCCGTACGAGACCTGGTGGCAGGTGCAATAGGTGGGTTCGTTGGGGTCCACGGGCATGTCGAGGACATCCGAGGAGTGACTCGAACCACCCAAGGGCAGCAGGGACAGCGCCAAGGGGACGGAGCCGGACACGCCGGTAGGTTCTTCGCTCCTTAGAAAAAGGAAATGCAATCTATTTTAACTGAAAAGTCAAGAAGTACGAAAAACACAATCGAATTTGGTGGTTGAATGAATTTTATTCTAAAAATCAATATAAAAACCATCATTAACTTGGAATGATTAACAAATAACCATCGTAAACTCCCGATAAAATTAACAACAATCGGTCGACGTCGTCGTCCTACTTATTTTTCTTCTTCTTCTTGGCTATCTCGCAGTCGGAAGCATCTTTTTCTCTCCTCTTCTTGCCTTTCGAGTCCTTGACCTTCGAGCCTAGTGGGATACTCGAATAATAAGCAGATGCTAATCATGCGCATAACGAACGATTGGCGATTGTTATCGGGTTAACGAGTGCTCGAATATCGGTCAAACAACACAAGAACTAAGGACGAGTACTTGAATATTTGATGAATGATCTGATGAATGATCTGAAGTTATTCGAAAATTAAGCTGATTAAGCAACAGTAGGATGTTGATTGCTGAGCAACTTGGAGACATTACAATGTTTAGCATCTATTTAGCACCAATAACCGGGACATCGCTCGTGTCAGAATGATAATGCGATGTTATAATGAACATAAATCAAATGACATCAGCCAACGTTGCTGACATTGATTGAGGCAGAGTCAACGTGGCATCCATGTGCGAGGACATCGTCATTGGAAGTTAGGAATTAAGCACAACTTTGTAATCAGAGTTATTGAGGTGTTCCTTTGTGAAAGATTAAAGAGAATTTAAAGAAGTAAACAAAGATTGTAAAGTTGAGAGAATAAGATTACGAGAGATTACGATTACGAGATTATGCAACAAATCCTTCCCAAAGTGTGCTGCTTGAAATTTAAATGAGGAGTCGAATGACAAGACGGCTTTCTTATGATTTTGTCTTAATTCCTCATTTGGTCGTTTCGTCAACATGTTCGTCGGTCTTAAGTCTTCACGACGTCGTTCTAAAACAATGTCGTCGCATGGGAACGAAATGCAATTCTTGTCGCACGTGTCGGGGAAGCATTCGGTGCTTCGGTCTTACATTTCAAGTAAGCACAAGACGTCATTGCTACCTTTCGAAAAGTCCCGGGGCATTAAATTTTGTTTTTTGTTTAATCGAATGACATGAATTCGTCAGCAATCACATTCTTGCAATCACTTCAACAACAATATGTCATTCGCTCATTCGTTCATTCATTATTATGCATTGCAATGATGACATTTATTAATGGCATTATTGTTGAGAGAAGTCAATTTTAAGTTTTGTCTTCAATTGTGAGAAACACGACGATGACTCAGGACGATCACAAACCTGACTTGCTGCTCGAACTGTTGAGTTTGCTGCTGGAGGATATTTTGACGGGGGACATCGGCTGCTCCTTGATGTCCACTTCAAACCTTGCCAGGTCTGCATCCAATCTTCTGATGTGCCTGTCGACCTTCAAAAGATCATCATAGGTCATTTCGATTAATAATTATAATATTGTTAGAATTAAAATTAGATTATTAGATATCTGGGGGTCTTAATGGATGAGCATTTATCTTGGCTCACACATATTTCTTATGTTCAAAATCATGTTTCCAGGAACATAGGTATAATTTCCAGAATTCGGCCATTTGTTAATATAAAAGTAGCTCTTCTATTATATTTTTCTCTTGTCTATCCTTATATAACTTATTGCAATATCATATGGGCTTCTACTTATAACACACATT
>MPNW01000075.1:205670-222939 GCA_011800805.1 Hirudo medicinalis
ATCAAAGATCTAACTCAATTAAATACATGTCCTTTTAATTTGCTTTATTTATTATTTAAAAAGTCGTATAAACAATATTTATTGCGTGGACTTGTATAGTTTATGTTTTTGTAAATTACTCTTTGTAAAAGCTTACTGTATATAATATATATAATTTATTTGGATCAGTCTGATAGCGGAAGCATGTGCTTCCTTAAGGCTGGCCCTTTGAGTTTATTTGAATTTGTTTTAATGCTTTTGCTTTGTATATAACAGCTTGTTTGTTTAAATCAATAAAACTCAAAACTCAAAAAAAAAAAAAAAGTCACTCAAACCAATTCGTAGGTCTGCAATGCTAGCTGGACTTTTTCATCCCCAAATTTCTTGCTCTTGTTGAAAAGGTTCTGTATGTTGTTCAAGTGCTCCTTCTTCCTGTCGCTAGCCAGGTCTCGAACTCTGCTCAGATACTCATCTGCCAATCTGTCAATTTCCTTGTTCAATTCTAGAAAGCAGATATGTTAAAATTTTGTATTTTAAAAGATAATGCCATCCTATTCCAACATGGTTTTCAAGAATTCATATAAAGTGTTCAAGTATATATATGAAATGTGTGCACGGATGCACATGTAAGTATAAGAAACATATGCCTTTTCAATTTCAAGAATATTTAACTACAAAAACCACAATCAATTTTTACTCATCCAATATGTAATTAAATGCTAACATTGTCAAGAAATATTCAACATATTACTAAGACGGGAATACAAACCTATAGACTGAGTATCCAGTTCTCTCATCTGACCAAAATTTTTCTGAATTTCCTTAGGCAGGCTTTCCAGGCCTATAACAACCATTAATCAGTCTAACAGTCAACAAAATTGAAAATTGATATATTTGACTTCCAGAAGATAAAAAATGTTCGATTTTGTAAAAACTGAACCCACTATCTAAGTAATGTTCCAAGTACATAGCGGCCGTCATCTTCGCACTTGTTTTTGGCTCACATCACAATATCACAAATAAACAAGTCCGACATAAATTAAGCATTCTTTTCGCCTGAAAGGCGCTAAAAAATTATTTTGATTCTTAGCATAATTTAATTTAGTTACATAATTCAATTATTGTAAAGTTTAATAAAATAAATATTAATCCAAGCCTATTTTCGTAAATAACGCTGCATGGCGTCTTCTCAAATTCAGACTAAGAATTCACCAACTTCATCAGAAATCATCTCAAATTGTTTTAAAATTTGTTAATTTTCTAAGGAAATATCAGTATTCCTGCAGAATATGGCGATTGTCTTTGGTCTTTGACAGAGGAGCTGTCGCTTTTCATGGCCGAAAAAATCGTTAACATAGAGGTCATTTCATGAATAGAAATTAGGGAATAAAGTCTCCTTTCGTTGGATTTGCAACAAAATCAAAGTAATGACCGATCGTATTCGTTTAGAGTGATTTTAAAGTCCAGAATGCAAAATATATTGCCAACCCAATGTTTTCAATTGAGTTATAAACTTGAAAATGATTGTATGTACGGGCGCATCGTAAGCAGAGGAAATAAGAGATACATACGACTTTTATTAAAAACGCAGCAAAAATTGCCAATAAAGTGGACTTTATGGCGCCGATTTGAGGCAGGTTATTAAGAGAACGGAGTTAATGAAAATCACTTCTTCGCATAATGAGCCTCACTCCGTAAGACGATTAATGTGCTCCACATTTCTAATTTAAAAACCGATGATGATGATGATGGTGGTGGTGGTGATTATGGTGATGATGAAGATTCAGGATTGTGAAATGAAATGCCGTTCCGAGCGAACGACTGCATGTAAATGCGATGGCCAAGTTTCATTTCCAGCCAAGTGAATAGAAGAGTATAGAATTTATCGATGCAACTTGTTTATTTTTCCTTTTGCATATTTTACTTTGTTTATTTCTATTTTTTGTTCATTGTTTTGCTTTATAAAGCTCTTATTCCTCCAAGTAATACTGAATTCATAAATGCGAAAGCACAACCAACGAAAACATTCTAAACCTTATAAACCATCTTAAAACTGCATCAACCACTTCCGCTTACATTCAAAAAGTCTCCGTTAGTCGGAAGACAAAGAGACTAAAAATGGAATAAGACACAAACAAAAAAAGAACTCTTTTGCTGTCCGTTTTAATCAAGCGGTTCACCGGCAGACGTCATGTCGCTCATTGCGCAAGAAAACTTAATTTTCATACGGAAGAAGGCCCGCCATTCGACCCTAGGCGTAAGGTTACATTATAATTTCTATAATTTCCGTCCATATTTAGAGTGGACAGGAATGGAAGGTTGGAGTGATAATCATCTTCCTCTTCTTCATCTTCTTTCTCTTCTTTTTCTTCTTCTTTCTCTTCTTTTTCTTCTTCTTTCTCTTATTTTTCTTCTTCTTCTTCTTCTTCTTCTTCCTCCTCATCCTTTCCGACGGAGCGTTCGTTTTTTACGAGTGTCACATTTTACAATCTGTCAGTAAGCGAAGTGATCAGTAATTACAACACTCCACCGGATGGATGCCAGTGCCGCAAATAATTTTTTTGTTTGCTGCTGCAACCGTTATTATTTGCAATTAAAAGATACTTTGACACGATTTCCTCACACTTATTGTAATTATTATGAACGAGAAGATGGAAATTATTTGGAAAGTTGTAATATTTGATATTATTGTAATATGTATTATTGTTGTAATATGTATTGCTGTTGTAATATGTATTATTGTTGTAATATGCATTGCTGTTGTAATATGTATTATTGATGTAATATGTATTGTTGTTGTAATATGTATTATTGTCAGCTGACTTACACAACTAAGCAAGGTGACATCACAAGGATAATAGTTGTCTTAAGGTTCCAAGAGTTACGCATCAAGTTTATGCACCTTGGCATCTCAGATTTCGTGGAAGTTAATATAATTTAATAAATCAATAAATGAAACAAAATGGTTACTTATTTCAAATTTCCAAAACCAACCAAAATGTTTCAAAAGTTGGCTTGTCAATAACAACAATACATTCTAAATTCCATTCATAATTTATTCATAATTATAATTTTAATTATATTGAAAAAACATAATTGCGACCCAAAATAAGTACATTGCAGTTTAAAAATTACAACCTTCCTGACATAATTACGTCATAATTACGTAGTGACTCAATTCTCCAGCTGGATAGGATATGAAGTTTGACAAACAGATGACACATGCGTGCAACTCCTTCCATTCCCCTCTAACTTTCATCAGCATCTCTATTTATTTTCTCTTTATTCACTCCTCCCCGACCAATCCAGCTCCGAGTTGCGTCATGAATATTCAAATGACATCCATCTGGTCGATACTCCATTAGAGTGGGGGCAGCTAACCCCTTGGGTGGACCGCTTTTCGCCCACGTCACCCCCTCCTGGAAATAGAACACTTGAGAGCTATGCGTTTCTATTATTGTATTTATAACTCATCTAATTGAAAGACGTCAGATGAATGGTTAATTGATTATGTTAATTGATTGTTTGATTAATTAATTATGCTAATCAGCCGATGCTGCTGATGATAATGATGATGTCGGCGGCGATTCTTACGTGTGCCACCGGCAATATTATCAACGGTAAAATAGCGTGCATCTTATCAGCATTGCAATTTTCACTATCATTACATGATAATTAAGTAGAACGACATCGTTATCACCACTTAATATTATTATTATTATTATTATTGTTGTTATTATTATAATTATTATTATTATAATTATTATTATTATTATTATTATTACTAAAATGAGTCGCGTGTCGTGAGAAAGTGTGACAATATAAATATCTTGTTCGTTACTTTCCCATTATTTTTCTTTATAATTGTCCTTCCCCATCGTCATATCGTCATCATCATCATAACCGCAGTCACGATTAATTATTAATGAGGTCATTATGATAATACATTGTGATGTAATAATAGATGTTTATTTTTCGCTCCTGGTATTTCCAAGACCACATTGGGTTCGAATAAGTTATAAAAACATAATTAGATTTACATCAACATTTTTCTGATGCTGATTATGATGATGATTTTTATTATTATTATTATTTATTATTTTTATTATTATTATTATTATTATTATTACTAACATTACTATTATTATTAATGCGTGGTTATTATGATTATTGATAATATTATATTTATTATTATTATTATTCCGATTCGGTTAGCAAACTTCTCGATGGGCAGCTGGCACGAACGTGTTTACAGTTCAATTTGTTTTTTATTGAAATAAAATTTTTGTGGGTCAAATCCACGATCGTGATTGGATGGCTGGATGTATGACGTGTCAGATAAATCGAGTGAAATCGGATGAGTGTCTGCCTACTTTGCATAATTTATGAACGCACGGAACTAAAACACAAAACAGAGGAAATAAATATCTAGAGAATTTTGAATTCAACTTCTTTATTTATATGTTAATTGGAATGCATTATCATAAATTATTCGGCTGCAATTAATCTGAGCAATAAGAATGTTACAATAAATTTGTTATTTACAATTAATAAAATTTATGATTGATAATTATTTCATTAAATATCTCAATCATTCTCTTCAAACTTTCCAACTATGCGAATGTTGTCAGTCACTAATTCATTCAATCAAACATTCATTCACTCATTCACTCACTCACTCACTCACTCACTCACTCACTCACTCACTCACTCACTCACTCACTCACTCTTTCACTCAATCAATCAATCACAGAAACAATGCATCGGTGAATGAATCCAGTCGATTGTGAATGCAATCAAGAGGCATTCAATAAGAGTTGATATAAACACATTAACAGTGATCATGTGTCGCTGGCCAGTGAATTCGTAAACCATCTCCTTCATTCACCTGTCCGTCCATTCACTCACTCATTTACTACTCAATCACTCACTCATTTACCCTCAATCACTCACTCATTTACTACTCACTCACTCACTATTCCCCAAGTCCCGATTAATCTTCTTCAACTTGACTCGTAACATTTCTTCACTCATTCACGGTGTCATGTTCAAGATCTCTGGCTTATTCAAATATATTAACTTGTTTTAATTGATTATCCAATTTGTCACCACCCATGGAACTATTCATCCCCTCACTCGCTCACTCACTCACTCACTCACTCACTCACTCACTCACTCACTCACTCACTCACTCGCGTAATCGCGCGCACACTCAACTCGACATGGTCATGGACGGCATCACATGAGACCACATATAAAAGACCCAGACTTGTTCTCTTTTCCAAGGTTCCTTCTCGTGGGCGCTATTCATCTGCTGACAACAATTTCAACTGCACCGGGCAAGTCTGGGAAATATTCTTTCGACGACTGCAACAACAACAGCAGCAGCAACAACAACGCAACAGTCGACAACGACAACAACAGGTGCATCTCGTAGTTTGCGAGTTGATGGTTCAAAAAAAATAGGACAATATTATAATTGCGTGCCCATAAATATCATAATTATAAGTCGAATAATTGTCAGTAAATATTGTAAGCCATAATAGCCAACCACCTGGGTTGCATTGGAAGAGATTGCGCTACATAAATGGCGTCGTTTTCGACGGATATTCTCGGCGAGAGGAGAAAACTGATTACAACGAGAATGTGGATCTTGCGACTGCTCTTGTTGGTCTCGTTGCTGTTGTGGTCTTGTCTTGAACAACAAGTCTCCGCCGAGGAAGGTAGTTGCTCTTGTCATTCTTGTTGTTGTTGTTGTTGTTGTTGTTGCTATTATTATTGTTGTTGTTATTATTAATATTATTATTGTTATTATTATTATTGTTGTTATTGCTGTTGTTGCTGTTGTTGTCGTTGTAAATTAATTACAAATTGTAAATTATCTGCAACATTCACCTGCAAAGGTTCATTAACTTTCTCTGAAGTCAGCTTATTGAGCTCATTGAAGATCGAATTAAACACGCGATGTACACCTTGACATTTACCTACCTGTAAAGACTCAAAATAATTACTGCACCATCTCTCTATCTTTCTATCTCCCCTCTCTCTCTCTCTCTCTCTCTCTCTCTCTGTCACTCTCTGTCACTCTCTCTCTCTCTCTGTCACTCTCTGTCACTCTCTCTCTCTCTCTCTCTCTCTCTCTCTCTCTCTCTCTCTCATCCTTCATTCCATCCACCGTTCATTCAATCCATNTTCACCATGGGGCCGTGTCCAACTGTTAGTACCATGTGATCAATGACGTCACCATCGTTGTCTTCGACCTCATTATGAGGAGTTCCAGTCATCACCATAGCCGCCATCGTTATTATAATCATTATTATTATTATTATCATCATCATCATCATCATCATCATCATTATAATAATAATTAAACCAAATAAATATAACGATGCAATAAAATATAATACGGCCATGCAGGTTATAATCATTCAAATTCATAACAATTCATAACAATTCATAACAAAAAAAATTAAAAAAATACATTATTAATTAATGATTATTAATATGATTATTATATTAATATATAAATATTATTATTAATACATATTAATATATAATAATTAATTAATACATCATTGATATCACATCAAGTGCTTCTCAAGACTGTCACCTGTTCGATATGTTGACACAGTATCCAATGGCTTTTATTTGAATAAACAAATAGGTCGCAGGAAGTGACGTCACAGCTATTATTAGCATTACGTCTACCGTTGCATGCATACATACTGATGAGGATGTCGGTGTTTCTGATATCGGAATGTTGGAGAATGTTTGCTCTCTGAATTGTCAACGTCAACCGTTCAAGATGACATATCATTGTTTGACTTGCTCATGACTCCGTGTCATGTCGACGTTCCATCGCTTTCACTAACGTCATCATCGCCATTACGCCGCTATTATCGTCGTCGTCGTCGTCGTAGTTGTTATCATCACCATCATCGTCGTCATCACCATCATCACAGACATCATCATCATCTTCACCATCTTCTTCACCATCATCACAATCACCAAGGCAGCAAGCAATCCTTAATTATTGTGAATAATAATAATGATAATATAATTATCCCAAGTATAATAATCATAAAAAACATAGAAGAACGTCCAAAGGCCACTGAGCTGTGACGTCATCCATCGCCTTAATTTCTCCTTAATTCCCTCCATCATTCATCATTCACTCCATCCTGCGAGGAGGAAAAAAGGAACAGGAATTATAAATGGCTCAGCAGTAATGGACTGTTATTATTATTATTATTATTATTATTACTATTGTTGTTATTATTATTATTATTATTATTGTTGTTGTTGTTGTTATTATTATTATTATTATTGTTATTATTGTTGTTATTATTATTATTATCGATAAATTATATCCGAAGCATTTATTGAAATAAATTTTTTTAAATTTTTAATTAGCGTTCAAAAAAAATTAATTAATTAAATAATAATAATAATAATAATAATAATAATAATAATAATAACAACTCTGTTTGCATCGAACATTTTTGAAAACAAAGTAGGAGAATGTAATCACACAAGCAATTATAAAATCTTTCGGATGCAATAATAAATATTCAGGACAATAATTAGAATTTATAACATTGAACCTAATAAGATTACCAGTCAGATATCACGAAACAAGTAGAAAACCCGGTTAACCAGGTTGTTCCTAAGTTCGTCTGCAGCTTTGGCGCCCTTCATTTCGCGCGAACAACAAGTGCCCGAAGGAAAGTCGAGTGACGGAAGAAATAAAGAAAGAAATGTTGTTGATTTGAGAGTTGAGTAATTTACAAGAAAGTTGACAAGAGCAATTAAGAACCAAGACAAGCAACTATCTTTCAACACAAACAACAATCTTTCAACACAAACAACAATCTTTCAACACAAACAACAATCATTCAACACTTAACTTAAAACAAGAAGACATACATACCTGCAAACAACACGAAGAATATTTGGAAGTAGAAATGAAGATGAATTGAATGAATGAATGGTGGATGAATGAATGAATGAATGAATGGTGGATGAATGAATGAATGAATGAATAAACGAATGAAGGGATGGATGACCGGATTGATGAGTGAATTAGCGAATGAATGAATGAATGAATGGATGGAAAGATGAGTGAATGAACGAATGAATGAAAGAAAAAGGTGAAGTGGAATAGTGGTTGACAGGGCAACAGTTCAAACAGTTGTAAAGTTTACACTCCAGGCTTGTTTACCTGGGCAGACTTTGAAATCAAACAACCATTCTAGAACCTCCTTTCATCACAAGATGACGATGCTGATATTTGTTTAGAAATTAATAATTATCACAATAATGATAATAATAACAACAATAATATTATTAATAATATTATTAATAATAATATTAATAATCACAGTAATAATAATAATAATAATAATAATAATAGTAATAATAATAATAATAATAACATTGATTTTTAATTGTTTGTAAAGCGGCTTCCGTTGTTTGTCCTCCTCATCACTCCTATTCAGTTTCAAATGGATTTTAACAATTCAATGATTGTATGTTTATAATGTTAATTATTATTAATGATAATACCGATGAATATTATTAATATTATTATCATCATCATCATCATCTTTATTCTTCTTATTATTATTATTTTATTATTATTATTATCATCATTATTATAATCATATTATACACACATATTATATCTACGAATATTATTATTATTATTATTTTATAATTTATTGTTATGAATTATTAACATTATGTTTTCTTTATTATTAAATGTTTTATGAATTAATCAAGTATTCAGATTTTAAATAATTCATTCGTTTTCAATAGCAATTCAATCGAGCTTGAATGTTGATGATTCTGCAATGTTTATAATTTATTATAATTTATAATCAATATGGCTTCCTTTGAAGTTATTTTTATCCACAGGTGTTTGTAATTAGAACACAGGCACGGGGAGTCTTTTTATTGGTCCGTTTAATATCATAATATTTATATTTATTATTAATTAGCATAATGACCCTAGAAACACCATCACTAATGTCATCATCATCACCATCGTCGTCGTCGATGTCGTCGTCACCGTTACCATCACCATCAGCATCACCACCACCGTCATCATCATCATCATCATCCAAAACAATGGTTGGGACAACAGTTTTTCCTTCGCTGAAGGAGTTTCCAGCCATCCTCTCCTGCTAATTTCCATGTCAGAAAACGAAATTAGCATCGCAGATTGGGAAAAACCCGAGAGTGTTTGCCTCTTAGCAGCAGCAGCAGTTGTAGCAGCAGTAGTGATAGCAGCAGTAGTAGCACTAGTAGTAGTAGCAGTATTAGTAGAAGTAATAGAAGTTGCAATGGTAGTAGCAGCAGTAGTGGCGGCAGCAGCGTTCCTCGTTGCCGTTGTCGCAATTACAAGACCGACGACGTTTTCTTTTTTAATTTCAAATTCAAAATTCCTCCTTCGTCATACCATTTATTTTTCTTTCTTCAATTTTTCTCAGACATTCACTTCAAATTCATTTCTCTATCGATAGGAATGTTTACAATAATAATAATAATAATGATAATGATAATAACAATAACAATAATAACAATAATTGTTATTTACTCACCCTTATTGATTGATTATTGAGTGCCCAATCACCTCCAATTTGTGACCAATCACCTCCAATTTGTGTCCAATCACTGCCTACCTTCTGCCTGGAGCGTACCACCTTCCAGTCTTCCATTGGAACTCTTTCCAGCTCCTAACGAACCTTTAATTACAGGGTGGGGGTCAATGGAGGAGGGACTCAGTTAGGACTTAATTTGATCGCCTCGGTTGTTCAAGAGGGCATCAATTATTTCCACTGCATGGGGTCGGTCTGGGAGGTCCTTTGTCGCCCTTGGCTAGAACAGCATGTTCCAGTGTTTATGTCTCGTTTGTATTTGTGAGCGTGTGCAAACGTGCGTGCGTTCTGTGTCAGGGTTTATGAGGGTGTGCGCACGTGTGACGATGTTCGGTTGTTTGCTGAGCATGCGAGGATGCGATGTGTTGTTTGATGAAGTTCAATTTCTCTTCATCACCTCAGCATTTCTTTCCGCGGAGAATTGAATGGAAAGATGGTCTGGAGAAACGAAAAAGATGAATTTGTATTCATTTTCCATGTATATTTATTCTCAATTATATATATATATTTATTTAAAACCGTCGAAAGAAATTGTTTGATCGAAAATGGCCGAAAAGTTTGAGACCGCAAAGAGATCGGCAACTGGATGACCTGTTGCAATGAAAATTAATTTCTCCACCCTTGGTCCTTCACTTTCTCCCGAACTCTCCTGAGAACGAAACGCACCGTTGGCGTGTCCGGAATCCATGAACGAATCTCCACACCCCTCCCTCACTCCGGATGACTCATTCCATCGTCCCCTGACTACCCTCAAACTCCCCATGTCGGTCAGCCATCCACCCCAGAGCAAAACCGTCAGGGAGTCAGGCGGTTTTTAAAGCGACTGAAAATATGTCGGTCATAAATTATGCCAATAAAAATGACGCTTGTCGTCAGGAGGTTCTTAACAATTTGCAGACCCACTAAGGATGGTTTCGGCATTCCCATTTATTATTATTATTATTATTATTATTATTATTTTTGTTATTTTTATTATTATTATTTATTATTATTATTATTATTATTTATTATTATTTATTATTATTTATTATTATTATTATTTATTATTATTATTTATTATTATTATTATTTACTTATNCACTCACTCACTCACTCACTCACTCACTCACTCACTCACTCACTCACTCACTCACTCACTCACTCACTCACTCACTCACTCACTCAATCATTTAGTATCACTCATCCCAATAAGTTTCTCTCCCACCTAATAGTCAAAACTGAAACTTATTTTCCACTTAAACATTTCCAAATCAGATCGAAACTCAATCAACCGTCCATAATTCCTTGACGTCCATAGCCGTGCCATTCCTAACCTAACCATCTCTTCCCCTGGGGGCACCAAGCCATCCAATCCAGGGGGAGGGGGAGGGAGATAGAAAGAAAGTTTAGTGGGGAGTGATTAGTATTCTGAGCTCCTTTATGCGTCTGCAAGAGAGGGGCTTGGCTCCATTCGAGAGATTCTTTTTTTTTTCTCCATTTTTCCGTTCGCTCAAAAACAAGACTGGATGTAATATGTGCACGGACGTGTGCGTGTGATGATGTCGAATCACGATAATGATCCCGCTGCTCTATGCACATCTTCGTCATCATCACCATCAGCAGTTCCATCATCGTCATCACCACCAGCATCGTTATCATTATCATCATCATTTGCCAGCGGTTTAGAAATGTTGTGGTCATTATCACTATCATGTTTCTGCCTTTATCAGCCACAGGGGAGTTATGATTTATTAGCCCCTGTTCATTTCAACCACTACTCTTATCATCTCAATCCATCATCATCATCATCGTCGTCGTCGTCGTCGTCATCAGCATTATAATCATCGTCGTTGTCGTTGTCATCATCATCATCATCATCATCACCATTTGTTGGGTTGCTGTTGGCGATAGGATCTTGCCTGTCGTTTGGGATGTACTTTGATAAGGAGCGACACTGCACCGAGTTGATAAGCTTTAGCGTTGTTTCAAAGATTTTCTGAGCAGAAGCAATCACTATCAGGACTGTTGCTTCCTTCTTCGTAGTCGTCGCCATACAATTCATCATCGTCGTCGTCGTCGTCATCGTCATCATCGTAGTCGTCATCGTCGTCGTCTTAGAGATGTTATTTGATAATGTGAACATGAATCTGAAACTCGATTCCGAAATACCTGTTTGCGATTGCAAGATGAATTGAAATAAATTGCTTTGAAACCGTTTAAAACTATCATCATCATCATCATCGTTATCATCATCACCATCATCATTATCATCATCATCTCCCCATTCATCAAATTCATGATAAACTTACATTCCGAATCATTCCGAGCACTTCTTCATTTGAATAAAACAAGAAAATGGCATAATTTTATTTTTTATGAAAGCAATATTATTATTATTATTATCATCATCATCATTATTATTGTTGTTGTTGTTATTACTATTATTATAATATTTTTAATAATTATTAAAATATTAATATAATTGTAATAATAATTTTAGTAATATCTTTGTTTCGGATGAAACATTTCTTGATAATTGAGAGAAAATATTTATAAATCCATGAACGGTAATTCGACATTGTTCGTGGGAGTAATTTTCACTAGAAATTGTCTGATTATTTTCATTTATTCCCTAAATAAGTGAAAAATAATAATGCAAGGATTATTATAATAATAATTATCTCTGATATTCGAGAACAACAAAACAACTCCTAAATTGGATCTTGTTTTTTTCACGGCCCACTCTTTCTTTGAGTTGATGTAACTGGGATTGGGTGAGTGAGTGAGTGAGTGAATGAGTGAGTGAGTGGAGGGATGAAAGAAGGAAATTTATCCGAAGGACACGCTAGCCAAAAAATGATTTGTTGGTTTATA
Source organism: Hirudo medicinalis (assembly GCA_011800805.1). Lineage (NCBI taxonomy): Eukaryota > Metazoa > Annelida > Clitellata > Hirudinida > Hirudinidae > Hirudo > Hirudo medicinalis. Next base: position 218,162 of record MPNW01000075.1, read on the forward strand.
CAATAAATTAAATTGAAATAATTTTAAATTTAAAAGTCGGAAAAGTTTAGACTGAAATGCGACTCCTGTTCAAAAAATAATGAATCATGCCAAGGCTTGAACTCGCAGCCTTCCAATTTGGGCCTTCGACATTTCGACTTTGAACTTTCAATTTTAAAAATTCGTTTATCTTAATCGATTCGGTCATGCAACAAAGTAACTTTCGTTTTAAATTGGAAGCAGAAACTTAATTTAACCACAGAGAATTTATATTTTTGACTCGGAAAATCCCATTTGTTTAGAAGAACTAAAAAAAAAAACATCAGGTATGTTATCCTAAGGTTGCATGTTCGAACCCTGCCTTGCACAAACAAGCTTTAAAGAACGTCGGTCACTGTTTACGAAATGAACAATCAACACACGGTCCAACGGATCGACACGTCTGATAATTACTCCACCGTTGTTGTTGCTGCTGCTGTTGAGGTTGTTGTTGTTGATGATGATGATGATGTTGTTGAGGTTGTTGTTGTTGTTGTTGTTGTTGTTGTTGTTGGTCTCACATTAATCATCAGCGTCTGTTAACTGACGTCATCAAGCTTGGAGTCAGTGGCGGACCGTCGCCATTACCACTTTAACTTTGGCATTATTTTTTACGTGTTTAAAATGGTTGTGATGATAACGATATTGATGATGACGACGACGAGGATGTTGATGATGATGATGATGATGATGATGATGATGATGATGATGATGATGACTATGATGATGATGACGACATTGGATACGAGTATAAGAGTAACAGTTGCCATGGAAACACGTCACTCACCGATGTTTTGGTTTCGTGCGATACTCAGCTCTCACACTCGTCTCACGAAATCCAACGATCGGAAGGAGCCCAATTGAGTTGTTATTCGAAGCAATTATTAATAATCGCGGTGAGGAGTCCTCGATTGAAAATTTGATTAAATTAAGAGTCCAAGCAAATCAACTGACGAGGAATAAATGTAATTATAAAAGTATAATTTCAAATGAAATTTAACTTCATTTTTCTTATAAATCCCGGAAAACATAATCTCAACATTACGACAAATTGTAAACACATTTTGAAACGCATTCGAATAATTAAGAAATAAATAATGAAAAAATAATAATAATAGAAAATAAATTCAAAATGGTGGACTGAACTTTACGACGAGCGAATACAAATCTGCCTCTTTATGACCGACCTTGATGCTGTCCTCTGAATTATTTCTGACCCTCCCGTCGCTCTCAAAACATCAAATATTTATTTGTTAAAATTTATTGATTTAATACGATTATTGATTTGCAAACGAGAATTTATTTACTCTTTTTTTTTTTAAGATTTAAAATGAGGCGATGATTCAGTAGTTCTTTTGTCCAAATCATCTTTTCGTGGTTTCAACGTTAATGACGTCGTGGACAACAGATATCAAAAATGGCTGTAAAAGGTAGCAATATGAATGAAGTTTTAAGTCTTCCACCATAGAATTAGGTTGCTGTCCTTCATCGCTCGGAACGTAGGAACGACTTGAGTCTTGGGACCTGGTAGTGTAAGAAGCACATGCTGTAACTATTACACGTAGAAAGTAATACAAGCGAACCTAGAGAGACAGACCTTGGAATTACTCAAACACATGGATGCATGTACATCCGCACATAGAGAGGAATGTTTAGAAACAGTCGCACAGAGAATCAGGCACACACACGTGCACATTTAGAAACAGGGATTTCGACCAAGTGACAATCAAGCGACCATCACGATTCCATCGTTAATATCGAGGTCGCAATTGTTAATTTGTAAACAAAGCCACTTACACGAAGCAGAACAAAGTGATGGATAAACATTTGTTGATGGATGGATGGCCCTTCTCCGTTGGCTTCCAGTGGATCATCACCTCTTCTCTCCGTGTTCAAATCCCGGCAACTGATGAAGGAATAATTTAGGGGTTTAATCGGATTTTTGGGGGAACGTTTTTAGTCGTCTATTATAAATGCTGATAGTTTCTGATATTCTAAGCAGCAGGATTGAAGGAAGTGAGAAAGATGTTAAAATTATCATTATTAATTTGCTTAGCGAAGAGAAGGTTGATTATAATCATCTGCGTTCATTAGAGCGTTATAATTATTATTACTGTTGTTGTTGCTGTTGATGATGATGATGATGATGATGATGATGATGATGATGATGATGATGATGATGATGCGGTTCTATTAGTATTAATAACGATAGTAATAATTACTACTATTATTATAATTCCATGTTGGAAATTATTAAATAATATAGCAATTATATTAATTATTTCAATTAAATGCAATTACTTGATTAAGTAATAACTATAAATATTTTTATTACTGCTCATATTGATAACATTATTTTATAATTATTATTATTATTGTTTTTATTATTATTATTTTTGTTATTGTATTATCATGCATATTTTTTCTTAGGCTAACAATCAATCGAAAACAATGTTTACTTATTCAATTGGCCATTATAGGCAGGTTTCACATGAAAGAGCGATTGTGGCTCATAAAAAAGTCGGCAGATCACAGGTGTCGTGTTCGAATCCTGGGTGCTTCAAAGGAGATTTTTAGTCTCCACTGATTGTTTTGTGATGCAATAATAACGTTGCATCAGCCACCTGTCATTTTCAGTGCAATGATCATTGTTCAATTCAATTGTTTTTTTAAAATAATATTTTTCTTATTCTGATTAAGTGTGATGACGTGTGTGATGACTCATAATTTTGTCCGTCAGTTGGTGGTCAAGAAATAGTTCTGACGATTAAAAGAATTAAGTAATAATTATTTTCATTAGTAATTAAATTATACGTTAAATTATGCAACCATCTGATTAATTATTCAAGCATTTGTTCATTTGTTTGTTTAAATCAACATAAATTGTGGATTTATTAAATAATGAGATTATTTCATTTATTTCAGTCACAATTTACGACAGTTCCACCTTGGAAGCCTTGAATTGGGAGCAAAAAGGAGAACAATTGAAGGTGGGTCTTTCAAAGTTATTTTTCCTTCTGCCCCAAAAACTCGCATAAAACCGCCAAAATGCGAATAATTATTTCGACAAAAACAATTTACAGAATTACATTGAATTCATTAAAAACAAATTAATTATCATAAAATTAATTCGTCTTAAAATTAATTCATCTTAAAAATTTGAAAGATGTCAAAACTCTAAATCCATTACAAAATGTTCTCAATCCGCGTGTTATTTTCATTTCAACCACACGAACGTAAACAAACCTCCGATGAAAAGTGTTACGCGAGGTCGTGTCTGAAAGTACAAGTCAATTAATCTTCCATCGGAAGTAATCAATAAACAGAAAACCATCTGCCGAAGTTGATCCTTGAACTGGGATTTGACACCAGAGGTTCTTTATTCATCGAGATGGCTCCTTTGGCACCGGTTTTTTTGATCGGCCAAGAGGCTGGCTGCTTGGAAAGTTGCGAATGGTTAGGCTTCATTAACTCTGCCCTTTCATTTCCGTGCCTGGAGCTTTTGATGGATTTGCTGGCAACGCTCGAGTGCTTTTTTGACTTGGGCCTGCACGTTTTTGTTATTTATGATCAAAGACTGTCTTGAAGGAGAAGCAGGTTTGAATGTTTACGATTTGCATGTCTGATGGGCTATTATTCAATCATTCATTTATTCATTCATTTGTTCATTCGTTCTTTCGTTCGTTCTTTCGTTCATTCATTCATTCATTCATTCATTCATTCATTCATTCATTTATTTATTTATTTATTTGAGATGGAGTTAATTAAATGATCGAATGTTTCACGTTTGAGTGGCTTTGGTGGCGTGTAATTCTGTAAGTTGGTGTTGTAAATTATTATTGGTCGGATTAAATAGCTTTGTAATTACGACTTACAAAGCCACTTGCTTCAGTAGGATGAGAGGACAATTTACAGCTACAACAAAGGATGCTGTGTTTTGAAAGCACTTTTTTATGTCTGAGGTGAGCTGATTGCTCGAGGGAACTCAGTGAAGACTCCTTCAATCAATTGAATAATATTATCTCAATATTAACTATCCAAACATTGATAATTATATTAAATGCGAAATTATAATTATTGTGTTTATTATTTCTTTGTGGATCGTAGCAGTGGTCTCAAATCTGTCGCCTTTGGCACTGCTATCGGATTTCATTTCAGACGGACGTGTGATTGTGTGTGCTTGTGTGTCATTGTGTGTGCTTGTGTGTGCTTGTGTGTCATTGTTTATCGAAATGATTTGCATGTGCTGTAATTAATTGGAGGAATATTATATTATTGTAAATATTATTGGAATGTTGGGTGACCTTACAAAACTATTGTTATATTATATTATATTATATTGTATTGTATTGTATTGTATTGTATTGTATTGCATTGCATTGCATTGCATTGCATTGCATTGTATTGTATTATATTATATTATATTATATTTATATTATATTATATTATATTATATTACATCACATCACATTATATTATATTATATTATATCACATCACATTATATTATATTATTGTAAATATTATTGGAATGTTGGGTGACCTTACAAAACTATTGCTATAGCAACATTATCGCAAATCTTGGATACTCATGATATTGCAAGTAATAATAATAATGATAATGATAATAATATGTAGTTATTAATAGTTATTAATTATAGTTAATAATAATAGTTTACAATAACAGTAATTGTTATTACAATAATAGTGGTTATTATTGTTATTGCGATGGATGGAGTGCTGATATTAGTTGTTGTAAGA
>MPNW01000075.1:222979-237979 GCA_011800805.1 Hirudo medicinalis
GATAATGATAATGATAATAATATATAGTTATTAATAGTTATTAATTATAGTTAATAATAATAATAAATAATAACAATAATAGTTTACAATAACAGTAATTGTTATTACAATAATAGTGGTTATTATTGTCATTGCGATGGATGGAGTGCTGATATTAGTTGTTGTAAGATTATATTGGAATTATGCAAATGATTCTCTTCTCGGTAGCATTCTGCTCCTTAAGTCCCTTGGTGTTTTATGGTCTTCTTGTACACGTTTATCAACTAAACGGTCTTAACCGTTCAAATCTTATGAGGATTAACAGGGAGGGAAACAATACAAATGTTAGTATATGTAACGATACAACATGGTAAACAATGCAAATATTAGTATAACGATACAACATGATAAACAATACAAATATTGGTATAACGATACAACATGGTAAACAATACAAATATCGGCGTAACGATACAACATGGTAATCAAACCAAAGATATAATTCAGTATGAATATTCTAATTTTAATGGGTTTTCTTGTCTTTCAATCAAATGAAAGAAGTTCTTTATGCGCGAAAAAGTTCATTTTCAAGAATTGTCGTCGACATGATGATACATGATGATGACGATGATACATGATGACGACGAGATGAGGTCTTCATTCGAATATCCAGGAAAATTAAATGAAGATGCTGAGACATTTCCGTCTCGAAAAAACTTCGAGATTTCCAGCTCTCAGGAAACCACATGATGATGATGATGATGGTGGTGGTGGTGGTGATGATGATGACGATGATGATGAAAAGGGAAGAAGAAGAGGAAGAAAGAATTATGAACATCCGTACGGTAATATTAATTGTAATTATTAATTTTGAAAATTCCAACGTTCGAAAATTTCGTGGAACAATCGAGATATGAGGTGCTCTTGATGTTGTATTAGTCATCAGCGATGGATCAAAGTCTATCGACGGCTTCCAGCTTTTCAGCCTGGAAAGTCTAATCCCCCTGGATGAGATGTGAGTGAAAAATCACCCTTTCAAAGATAACTTCGGCATGGCTTTTCAGTGCCGAAGAAAACAAGATTTCCTAAATGTTGCTCGAACAAAACCAGTCGGGATGCTTTATGGGCGAGTTCGGTCCGTCTGTCGTCCGCGGCCCTGTGATACAATCGGTGCTTTGGCAGCCAGAGATGAGTAGCAAGATAGGAGGGACAGGCAATGATGATTTTGGAGATGAGAGAGAAGATATGATTGATGGAAATTGTAGAAAAATGTTCATCTCGATAAGCCGAAGAGGAGAGAGATCAAGTCGAGAGATGGCTTCCCGACATTCTTTATCATTTCGGAGTCAGCTAAATGCCCATCGGCAGACGGTAAAGTCTTTAAGGAGTTTACCAAAGTCTTTGAGGAGTTTGGCGGTAATTTTAGTCTGGTTACGAGTGCCTGTTCGACACCGATAATCTCGGAATCCAACAATCTACTTCTCTGTTTCATTTGAAAGTTTGTTTGCCCGAGGCGTTCCAAAAGTTATAATTTCTGGAGTGGTACGTCGAGTGCACGAGAGTGACCACCACTGTTCATTTTTATATCGCTGTATAAACTCTGATATACTCTGAGATAGCAGACGAAGTGCCTCATGATAACAATTTGAATAAATTCTTTTTTTATAATAACATCGAATAAAATTTATATCGCCACTTATTTTGTTTATTCTGAAAATGCTGTCACGTGCAGCATGACGACGACATTTGTCTCATAAGCTCTAATTCGTTACTATAATTATAATATTAAAATTATTTCAATTATCATTTACAAAGAATTATTATTATTATTATTATTATTAATTATATTTTATGAATGATTCCATTCCATCGATTATTATTTTTTATTTATTCATTAACTGAAATTTAGTAACTTTAATTCTAATTTTATTTCTCAACTAAAATACAATTCTCACCCCCGGGACGCATCCCTCTCATATCTTCTTGGTCCAAGACAATTAGTCGCCTGGTGTGACATTGTCCTATTGCCTCCGCCATTAAGATTTGTGGCTTGGACGCCCTCAAAGGACCCTAACTCGATTCGAATTTCAATCCATCTCAATCATTCACTCATTTGCACTCACTTAATTGTCACTCCTCACTCTGTGCCTGCTCCAATGTTCAATCGTTTCTCATTTCCCTCTCCGTTCCTTCCGTCTGGGGTTTTTGGATGGAATTTTCACGGTTTCGTTTAGCGCTTCATTGATTAGTTCACTCTGTCTGCCCAGTCGTGCGTGAAGACTGCATTTTTCGACTCAATGACTTTATAAGTCCTCACTCACGTTCCTAGCAGGTTTCTCAGCTCAGTCTCTCCCCGTAGATGCCACTCTGTCGATGTCCGAGTGGCAAATGTGATGTTTCCATCAGCAGACGATTATAAATCTTCTCCCTTCAAGGCTTCATTGTTTGCATTACCTGTGCCACACCAGTTGTTGCTATGAAAATGAATAAAGGAAGAACTTTAGTTTAGTTTTCCAACTGACGACCACCTTCCACTTCCTGGTCGAAGGCAACTTTCCATTTTCCAACTTGAAGCACAAAAAGTGCCTCCTCCTACTTTCGTTCATGAGAATGCAGCAAATTAGAGAACAATGATCGGGATGAGAATGGCTTCGACCAATCAAGAGCAGCTGCATGAGTCGGTGTTATCACCCCCCTGTCGATTCATTTGTCCCGAGGGTCGTGAGTCTGCTAAGCCTTCGGTGGTTTCTATCGATATCTTTATCGATGCCTTTATCGATAGTTTTATCGATATCGCTTGAAAAATAACAATTGTGCCAACCATTGATTCCATTATCTCTCGCCATGACGCTCAGACTACTTGAAAAGGCAATTCTTTCGACTCTGTTCAGACATAAACTTCGACTGCAAACAAGATTAGGTTCTGAGATGTTAGTTTACGATGGACAATCGTGATTGTTTCGAGAACATGGTTATGTTTTTCGCTACTTTTGGTTGTCAACGTGCCTCTTATTGGTTCATTAAGTCCGTAAGGAATTCAATTTTTATTTAGAAATTTTAACTTTTCTTAAAACACGTTCACAATTAAATGTCTCCCCAAATTAAATCCATCCCCCCCCCTCAAAAGGCAACGATGCTTAATTTGGGGTGAGTGTTTGGAGGTGGAAGATATGTGGAATGTTGATGTGATGACTAAGGATGGATGGATGGATGGATAGATGGATGGATGGATGGATGGGCGAATGGATGGGCGGACGAAGGCTCATAATCCGCCATTTTATGATGCTTTGGAGTCAGGTTGTTTAATTGTAATTGAAAAGTCACAACTCTTATCTTCTTACTTGCACGCTTCCTCTCACTCATTCGGATCACGTGAGGAGATTTTTGAATGAATTGACAGTAAATGATTTCATATTTACTACAAGCAAGAAGAATTTCTGAGCAAATTTATCACGCACAAAAACATTATTATTTTCAAAATGATTGTATTTTCATGCGAACGACTGAATGAATCATCGTCATCATCATCATCATCATCATCATCACCATCATCATCATCTTTCACATAAACAACAAGTTTAATGAGAGCGGTTAATGAAACAAAGAATGTAAAAAGTTGAAACGAACATTTGAACGAAAGTCACATCGCAGAGAACAAAAGTTGAAATTGTTGAACTTTCGAAAACTGTCTCACNATGATGATGATTAATTGCGATAAAATGAGAATTTTATTATCGCAAATAAACACTGAAATTGTGTTTAAAATGAAATAAATGATCTCATAATTCCATGTCTTTGTTGGCGATCATTTGCACCACAATCGCAGATCTCCATACTTTATGACGATCTTTGAATAACAACAATAATAATGAAAATGATAATGATAATGAAAATGATAATAATAATAATAATAATAACAACAATGATGATAGTAATAATATAATGTAAGTCGCTTAACAGAAAGTGGTTAGAGATTCGCGTCTGTCTTCCTTGAATGGAGTGTCTACAGCTGGAGTTCTTTCCGCCCTTTGAAGCTATTTGGAACGATGTGGAAGGCTCGCAGGAGCTCTGAACAATGCACCTGACACCTTCAATTCACCTCACTCTCTCTCTCCTCTGAGATTTCAGACTTCCCAGTTCTTTCAAAGAAACAACAACGAAGGATTCCGTTTTTGTCTACAACGTCTTTAATCCCATTCCCAAGCAATTCGTCCTTTGTTGAGATGTTTTTGGGGTTTTGTTTCCATCTGGAAACGCGAGTTAAATTAGACGTATCTTCGTTTCGCTCGAATTATATTTCTTAACTTCCGTTGAGGAGAAAAAATATTAATTAAGTTGAAGACGTAGTTTTAGAATTTTTTTTTAAAGTGCTCCTGAAATATTCACGACATTTTCGCTCGTCTTTGCTCATCGCCGAAGAACGCTGTTTTTTTGTCAGCAAAGACCAAAAAAAAAAACAGCAACAAAAATCCTACACATCCATCAGAACCCTCAGTCGTCACTCTGGCGTTATCATGCCAAACTTGCTTATCAGTGGAAGAACTCAACTCCAGTCTGAAGAATCTCTTTTGATCAATTAGGAGAAAGCTATTCATCAAAAACTTTTGAAGGCACCCCATGTTTTTAGAATTCAAGTTGTGCTGGCCAACCTCCCTTAAGTTAGAAAATCGATTAATCATGGTTCGGAATTAATACCACACTTCTCTTCTGTTTATTTCATGAAATCTTAAAGCTATCCTTTAAAAAGACGAATTTTGTGATTTATTGCCTTCAATCTAACCTTGGCCGAGCACATTTTAGATGAGATTACTCACGAAAAGGATGAACATCACTCAATAACCCCTCGTTTTGCCATTTTCGTGCCTCGATGTCGGTCGGTCATCGAGGGAGAACACGAAAGACCGATGCGACCTTTCTGCCGTTCTAATCCATGCGCCGACGTCTGCCAGGGATCGTCACGTGACGCGTTTACATTGATTTCCGACTCCATCCATGCTTTGACGTTTCAACGTTATCGATTGGAAAGATGAAATTCTGTCGGTATTCAAACAGACGTGACTCGAGAACAGGAGCAGATTAAGTACGAAAGGAGGGTTCAAAGGTCAGCCTTTCCATTCTCGAGGGATTTTAACCTCCGCCATTCTTTTGACCCCTGCATCCGGGGTGTGAAATTGAAACAGATTTCCGTGGAGGGTAAGTGGAGCGACTGGATTTAGAGAGAATTTGGAGCAGTTTGCACGTTCTCGAACTATGCTTGAGAATCTCAGACTCAAAATGCCGCGACATTAATGAAGAGGTCTGTCCCATTGACCTTTCAAAGGATGAGAGGGTTAAAGAGGGTCAACAACTCCATTTCGGTGGACTTTGACCGTGAGACCTGGTAGTGAGAAATTCGCTATTTACTCTGAGCGAGGAAGGAATGAATGCATCGGTCCGCTCTCTCTTCCTCGTCACTATCTCCTCATTCTACATCCTCCGAGTTAGAGATTAGGTGGCGTGTGCAGGGCATGATAAGATAGAAGGGTGAGGTTCATTCAGCAGGGGTAATGCCCCCGGAGTTCTAGAAATGAGGCTGCCTCGGTTTCTGGAGCAATGACCCGACTTCATTGTCTCCAATTCACGAGGTGAACTGCGTCCGATCCATCTTTACTTCGAGCTTTTCCAGGTAGATGACCCTTCCTCCGAGAGATGGATCTGCGACACGTGATCATCCTGACGTCATCGATGACGCATGACCTCGTTACGATTTACGTCGGCAGCGTGAGATGTTGCTCGATTGGAAGTTGTTTTTAAAATTTTTGATCGGTTTTATTACCATCGCCATCGTTATCAGCACCATTTACATCGTTATCACGACCATCAACATAACTCATAGCTATCGTCGTCGCCATCATCATCATCACCACCATCTTCAACGTTGTTATCACCATCGTCGTCATCACCACCATCGTTATCATCACCACCATCGTCGTCATCACCACCATCGTTATCATCACCACCATCGTTATCATCATCACCATCGTTATCATCACCACCATCGTTATCATCACCACCATCGTTATCATCACCACCATCGTTATCATCATCGCCATGGTTTCTGCTCTCGTTAGCTGGAGTAGGTGTTTAAGTCAATCTGTAATTACTCTCTGCACTTGATCGTTTTTCCAATAAAAACAAGGCAATACAAATCTTTTTTTAAATAAATAATAAAAATAATAATAATGATAATAATAATAATGATATCAATAATATTGTTAATGCTATCTTTAGAGCTATAATTGCCAATTGTTCAATGCTCGTATTTTTACTTCAAAATCAGAAAAGTTAATTAGGATGTGATTGCTCGATTGATTTCAATTGATTGACGTATTGGAACACCGATTGATTCAATTGATTGAAGTTTTGAAATATTGATTGACATATTGAAGCGTTGATTGATTCAAATTGATTGCAGTCTCGAATCTTTGATTGATTCAAATTGATTGAAGTCTTGAAAAATTGATTGATTCAAATTTATTGACTTATTGAAGCGTTGATTGACGAGACGACTGATTGATCGCGACTCGGTTTTAATCCTACAAATTGTCCAGAAAAGAAGAAAAAAGCGCAAACATGGCGCCATCTTTCTTTTTTACGCGGTCGTCGCGAGTTGAGCAGAAGAGAATTTCCTGTCCTCCTAAATCATTGCTCTATTATTTACTTTGTTTTATATTGTTTCTTATTATTATCATTGTTACTGATGTTATAAAATATTATTATTGTTATTATTATTATTATTGTTATTATGATTATTACTAATATTATTAAAAGTATTTTTATTGTTATTATTATTATTTCTTATTATTATTTATATTATTCTGATTTTCTCCTGCCTTTCTTTGTTTCTTTTCTACATCTGTAACTGCGCTCCTGGTTTATGTTCATGTCGAAAGACATACACCGCCATCTTGATCATGCCTTGTATGAATTTCTCATGCTTTTATTGTCTCACTACCTCTGCTTGTTAGACTCTGTGGATGTGTGTGTGTATGTGTGCATGTGTTTATGTGTGTATGTGTGGATGTTTGGATAGGGATTCACAATCTGTAATATTTCTGTGTACGTGTCTTGTATTTCTTGTGTGCGTGCAGTGAAGTTTGTATGTTTTATTCAGCTTCGTCATCGACAAATGAGTGGATCTCCGAATGTTTGTAAACATGTGAATGGGCATCGTTCGTTGCCATGACTTCGAGGGATGAGAAATAATAGTAACATTAAGTGGAGTGCTTGTTAATGTCATGAATGGGATGGTTCCGGCTCCATCATCGTTTCAACATCACGGACATCGTCGTCATCGTCATCATCATCATCATCATCATCACCATCATCATCGTCATCATCATTACCATCATCATCGTCTTCATCGCCACCTTTGTCACCATCATCGTCGTCATGTCCAAGTTGTGGTTGATGCTGTAGTGGTTGTTGTTGTTGTTGTTGTTGTTCTCAAGTCGTCATGGGAGCGCCGTGAAAAATTCCTTCAGCTCGAAACAACAACGCTACTCAGATTCTCGGACAAAATTTTAAATTCAAAAATTTAACGATTTTAATTTTTAAAGGAACGTGATGATGACGATGACGACGACGACGATGATGGTGATGATCATGATGGTGATGATGATAATGATGACATCCGTCATCGCCTTACAAACCCTTCGAAGTCATCCCCAGACACTCACACCATTTCCACTTTTACTGGGCCTTAATCCGTTGCTAGGCTTTGGACCAATCTTTTCGTAGATCCAATAACAACGCCTACAAGGAGCCTGATTGATTGGCCGACCCTTGTGGTTGATTTGCATTCAGTGATTGATTTCCTTCTTGATTGATTCATTCCATCACTCTTCGAAGCACCCTTACAACCCTTGTATTTGAGGGAGCATCCAACCGCCCCGCTGCCCTCACAGCCTTAGGGAGCGTTGCTAGGTTTCTGTTGTTGTGGTGCTCGTATTTTTGTTTTTATTGTTATTTTTATCACAATGATTGTGTTATTATTAATTTAGTCATTATTATTACTGTAGTCATTATCATCGTTGCCGATTGTTTGTTGATACAATATTTGGTTTATTAATAATAATAATAATAATAATAATAATAGTATTATACAATATAATAACATGCAACGTAATAGCATATAATATATAACATTATAATATAGAAAATATAATATTATATATAACAATAATAATAATATTATTATAATATGTAATTATTATGTGTGCATGTGGATATAATATTATTATTATATATTATAATTATTATGTATAATATTATGTAGAATAAAATAATTATGTATGTATAATATTATATTATTTTATATTATAATTTTATTATTATGGAATTTACACATTATTCCTCTCGGCTTTCCAGCCGATGAGGGATGAATCCGGAGCACCACCAGTACTCTTAGTGATTCATCCAAACACTTTCTGTAAAATGTGGACAGTGCCCAACAAGGAGATTTTTTGAATCTCTGAAACCTTAGGACGTCCTGGTATCAACTCCACTGATTTCGTGAAGTCTTTTCTCAACGCTCCGAGTGCTACCGGGATAAATCTTGGGTTTCACATTCCACATCCGGTTAATTTCGATCTCCAATCCCTGTACTTGCTAATTTTTTCAGCTTCTTTAAGCAGGATGTTCTTATCATCAGGGACAGAAACGTCAATTAGCATACAAGTCTTGGATTTTCTGTCTTGGATGACAACGTCAGGTCTGTTGGCTAAGATTTTTCTGTCCGTGATTATTGAGTAGTCCCACAAGATGGTATTCTCGTTTGTATTTACCACACTTCGGGGTGTGTGTCCATTTCATTAGTTGGAAACTTCACAACCAAGATCACGGCATACTACCCAGTAGTAGTAGTGGTGGTAGTGGTGGTAGCGGCAATGGCAGCGGTAGCAATAGTAGTAGTGTTATCATGTCGTGAAACGTAACCCAAGATTTGATTTGATGGTTAAAAAGAATCAATAATCCTCATCATTCCTCATCATCGAAGTTGTTGTTGTTGTTTACGTTTGCTGATCTGCTGAGTGCTGTTGCATCAGTCTCTAAGAGTTTGTTTTGAAATAATTTTGTGTAATTTTTATAATTTTTGTAATTATTTTGATGATAAATAATAAAATAACATATTTATGAAACGGAGTCACTCAATTATTCAATGTAATCACTCCCTGTTAAGTCAAATTTCGTCGAAATATTTTAGTTCTGAAATTTCATCAAAATATTATTTATTCATTAAATATTATTTATTCGTTAAATATTATTTATTCATTAAAATATTATTTATTCATAATTTCCTTCGTTATTCCCATGGTTAAAGTCTTCGGCTAATTTGCTCAGCCATCACACACTTGTTATTTACAATAATCAGTACGAATAAATCCTAAATAAATTTCTAATTTATAAAAAATACAAATTATTATAATAAATATTTCTGAATCATCATCATCTTCATCATCTTCATCATGATTACGTAAAAGAAACCCTAATTTTATTAAACGACTAACACAAACGTCACGGATGACGTCATGTTCTCGCGAGCCAATGAGAATCTGCCACCTGTCTGACATGTGACCTCTTAAGCTCGACAGGAGTCTTATTGGGTTCGGACATAAAAAGTCACTCAACACTCCGCCGTCTGAATGCAGGTGCTCGCAATTCCTCCTCAACATCGCTCAACTTCTGGCGCCGGCGTCCGTGACAGAAGGATGGCGCTGCTGTGGGACGTGATGCGCTCACTCGGGTTCGCTTTTTACGATCCGGGATGGTCGCACCGGCAGGGTGTAATTTGATTTCCACGGCCCTGTCTTAGACTTGCGCTAATGAAGATTGCACGCTACCCTTTCCGCCGATGATGGACTTTCATGGACGCCAGGGCTACATTTCCGGGGCCTCCATAAACACCGAGGCGTTGGTTCTCCTGCCTCGTTCATATTGGGGATGTAATTGCTCCGGTTTATTAATGGAATCAATTTTGAATGAATGAATGAATGGATGGCGGGATGGATGGATGGATGGATGGATGGATGGATGGATGAATGAATGAATGAATGAATGAATGAATGAATGAATGAACGAACGAACGAACGAACGATGAATGAAGGAATAATTATTTTATAATAAGGAAATGAAGTAATGTTTCCAAATGATCTCCTTCATGATATCTATGCGACGACGACGTTAACGACGAATGTTGTTCCTGTGATCTTGTCGTTGTTTTGTTGAAGTTAAAACTTCCAAGATGTCGTCCAAGATAAAGAATTTATGAAACTAAAAAACTCATTGGTTGATTTTCATCGCTTTTCCACGATCAACTCAGCCCCATCTGAGACCATCGTGATGGTGATGATGACGATGATGACGACGGCGATGATGATGATGTTTATCTTAATGGTTGATAATGATAATGATGTCGAATTGGCTGATTTTATTTCTTTGATTTATAATAATTTTAAGTAATCGAGCCACATTAAATTCGATTGGAAATTCATCAAAAATTGTGATTTTTTTTCTTTCTTATTTGTTCTACCTGACAAACACGAGTCATCTCCAACGAATAAATATTTATTTAATACTTGGCTCTAGAACTCCACACGAATTATTGTTTTATTATCATTATTAAAAATAAATGCAATTTTATTCACCAAAACTCAAAACCTGAAGTCACCTGAGGCATGAGAATGCATGCGAATGTAATTGTTTTAACATTGAATGTGGATCCGAAAATTTATTGGATTCCAATCCTAATGGCGTCCCCAACCAAAACGTACAGCCCTGGACTTCACCTAAATTCAAATTTCAATACCTTTTTTTAGATTCCCGCTTTTATTTCTCTGAATTATTTTTTCCAATCCTCTCCTAATGGTTTCCGGCGGGTTGGAAGATAATTTTGATTTACTTGAAATCCGTTTTTAAAGTGTTTTCATCAGATACGTTGGAAATGAGGAAAACGAGGGATGGAATCAGTCTGTCTAATTCAGACACGATTTGAATTTCAGAATTTTAAGATCAAAAGCTGTTTTTAAAAAGCGTAATTATTTTGAAATTATTATTTTTGAATTTCGATGAATAATTATGGTTTTATAATTTTAGTTTTATTAATATAGTTTTATGATTATAGTTTTTTAATTATTGTTTTATGTTTTCGAAATACTCCTTCATTTTATATAAATTCCAACGTTGAGGGATTTTTGAGATATGAAATTGATTTTTTGTTTTGGAAATGTCATCTTCAAAATTATTTTTTTTTGCATTTTCTATTAAGTCCACGATGACCACAAGCTAAAGATTATTTTCGTGTCATCTTAATTAAAATTAATTACTTTAAAATATTTTTTATTCACAATTCAAAAGCAAATCATTACAGGTTCATTAATATCATAATTTCAATTCTTAAATAAATTTCAGTTTCAATATTACAATAATAATAATCTGAATACTCAAATAATTATATTTCTCACTGTTATTATAATCTGAATTCTGTTTCCCATGAGTATGAATGACTTGAAAGCCCAACACAACAACCCAGCACTGGCAGCGCAAAAATAGCAACAACAGCCAAAAGAACTCTGGATTTGCACTCAGACAATTTTTTGCGCTTCGGGCGATCACCGCGCATGTCACGTCAATTTTTTGGAGTTTTTTTTTGTTACCAGGAAATTGCTTTAAGAGAAATTTGCAAATTTGTCGACGATTATTTGAAAAAAAGCTCGGAATTCTTGATTGATGGAGCAATTGTCTTCACGTTTGTGATGGAGTTTTCGATTGTGGATCTTCGGGAAATTCCGAGATTTTATCATCACTTTCGTTTTTATTTTATTCAAAATGTTTTTTTTTTGATGATCGCTTCCAATGATGAATGACTGTAATAAATATTAAATAGCAGGCTCGAATAATATGATAATTACGATTCAAAATTACAATTAAGATTTTAAATTTTTAAAATAATTACATTATTAATCATGAAACGAATTAAGATGGCAAGTGGAAATGCTCTAAAATGGCTTCTCCTCGTGATGAAATTAAATCATTTTATGAACCCCTGAAAACGAGGCAAGGAAGCGATGACAGTGGCCATTGTTTTGCTATTTTTATGACATTTGGAAACAAACAAGCGAAAGCCTTTCCAGAAACACACCTGGCCCTCCTTGAACACCTTCATGAGCGGTTGATCCATCCTTCCATCCATCCATTCAGACTGTTGTCCATCTTGGTTCAACACAAACTCGGCATTCTAGTCTACAGTGTTGGTGAAAGGATGGGTGTTGCTGGTTGCATGCAATCCATCTTATCGGCCACTTTTCCGGCTCCCGTAAATCCGTGGAACTGGAAAATTTATGCCCCGATTGGAAACCCCACCTTACATTTTGCAGATCCAGCCGTAAGATATTAACCGTCTGCACGCTGCTTTAAATTACGTCCTCCAGTTAGCGTCCATTACGTTTAATGAATAATTAATTCTTTGCAAATACTTCATACAATGAATTTGTTACACGATGTGGAAATAGCGGGACACGTGTCACCTCGCATGTGAGCTTGTAATTGATTGGTTGGCACCATCTGAGAGAAGACATTACGTGACATTTAATAAAATATCATTTCCTCTCGGACGTCGTGAGGAAGTGAAGGATTGAGGAAAGGAATGAAGATCTGAGATTTTGGAGTGAAGATTGAAATGTTGGAGTTGTTCACTTCAAAACATTTGGGCCATTTCATCCTAAGGGTATCTTGATAAAACCTTTCCTTTGATACCTCTGCACTCATTCTCATTCCTCTTCACTCATTCCTTTTGTTGTTGATTCTCCTGACACTGCACAAAGTCATCACTGAACGTGCCTTCTGGTCATCGGATGCAACCCTCGTAATCTGATTACATGCAGCACCCTGAGGCATTTGAAATAATGGATTTTAATTTTCAGATTTTTTTTTGTTTCCAACTTAAGAATGATTTTTGTACTTGAGATAGGCACCTTGAAATCTTTTTTTCTCTCTCTGGAAGGAGAGGGCGTCTTGCTGAAAAAGTCGATCCATCTGTGAGCATCACAAGGAGGAGAAGCAGATGAAGGAATCGCAGATCGACCAGCATTTCTTAACTGGAAGAATTTGTAATTGTATTTCCAAACGATGAATTTACTTGTTTTCCAGTGCAAACGATAAAGGAGAATCTTTTGTTTCAAAACGAACTCGCGGATCCTCTTTCCTGCCTTTTGCCACGTGTTTGGACCTGTTGCGGGAGAATTTTGAGGAATTCTCAGCAAACGCTTTTGTCCTTTATTTTCGAATTTTCGTCCCAAAACTCCTTTTGCTTATCACAGTGGATGGTTTGAAATGTGAAGACGAAGTTGAAACACTCACAGAAATGTGAATTTCAAAGTTGTCATTTGTGGCTCTATTGGATGCAGTGATCCAAATGTTTGCAGTTTGTCTAAAAGATAATAAGTCAGTGGATAAAAAATTATTTATAAATCGAGAAAGTGTTAACGATATGGAAACAAAGAAGCGAAGTTCTTGGCATTTCTTTTCCTCTGCTACCTGAGAGGGTAACTCGACATTCCCAAGGATGCAACGTGAACCTCTTTAAAGCATTTTCATTCATTCTGCCTCATTCAGTCTTCTTTGTGAACTGTCGAAGAAATTCATCTGAACCAAGAGTTGAACACTCACTTTCTCAAGAAGGTCAAATTTATCTGAAATTCTCGGGAAAATTATCTCGAAGATAAAAACACCATTTACGACGAGGAAAATTAAATTGAATAAATAAATAAAACTCAGAAACCCAAAAAGGATCAAGGAGAATTAAAGCCATCAGACATTTTGATCGCATCGATGAAGAAGCGGAGACAGATTTTTTTCCCTCCTCCTCCTCCTCCTCCTCCTCAATCAGGCGACATTAAGCAGCGAGTTCTTCTGACAAATCGCTTTTCCATTCATCCACTTGGAAACATATGACCAGGACGTCTGTGCTTTATGGAGGACCGTCCAATGTGTGACGTCCAACTCTGGATGACCTCAGACAGGACTATTCATAAGAGTCAGTCTCAAAGCACGATTTCAGTTGATTGATGGCAGGCCGTGCTTTGGAGAGACATGGATGTTTATTTGATATCGCATGAAATATTCACCATCATTGCATCATCGTTTCTCTGATTCTTTTCGGAGTTCATATTTTCCTTCTCCAGATGGACTTTTCCAGGAGTTATGTCCTTACGATCCTCAAGGAAAAGCCACATTCATCAGAAACTCCAGTTCATCAATAATCCCGGCCTCTGCTTTCCTACTGTCGTAACTCTTTCCTTATCTTCGTCCTTCTAAGAAGTGGAGGACCTGGCAGAAATAGGTTCCCAAGTAAAATAAGTTATTTTACAGTTCTTGGTGAATTAATATCTGAAAGTATTGAAATAAGAATGGCTACTTTTCCAGTTGGTGCAATCGACGCGGCCACGATGATGTAATATTTGATGTATTCTCTGAAAAATAATTTCACTTAAAACATTAAAATTCAATTGAAAAATATAATTTGTGTGGTCAAAAAATCGAACTTCACATTTATTTTAATTAATAAACAGTTAAATAGGAAGTAATAAATTTAATTAAACCCACGATCAAACTTAACGACCTCGTCACTGAGAAAATAATGACAATAAAAATAAAAATCCCAAGAAATACAGGAACGACAAAAATAACTATTCTGGAAACCCGTTGAGATGATCACTATAAAACAGTTTTCATTGCTTTGCTATTGCCGACCCCTCTATGGATGGCCAGGGGCTAACACCCCTTTGAGAAGTAGTCTCCTTCTCAGCTGCGATTTTCTTAAAGCAAAAAGATCCAATAATCTGGAAGGGTGGTCTGAGCATCAGCCATTTATGACTTTTTACGTTGAACCCCTTGTAATCCTGTGAGACCAGGGTCTCAATCGTGTGCGAGTATGACACCCTCGGGGAACCAGGAGATGGATGGGTGACTGGTGATTTCCCTGCA
>MPNW01000075.1:276170-303322 GCA_011800805.1 Hirudo medicinalis
TTGAACAGCGTCAACATCGTCGGTCTCATACCCGGTACTTCTTACACGGTGCTGGTGAAGCTTAGGAACGAGACAACAAGAAGAGACTACAATTCATCACTGGTCCTGACGACTTTCTCAACACTATCGTTGTCAGGTGATAATTTCAACTCCTCCCCATAAATCATCTCCCTCAACCTTCCCCGACCCGCGGAGTGACAGCGGGGATGGGAAAATCCCGTAGGATGTTTGCACAAAAGCCGAGTGGGAAAATTCTTGCCGGTATTTTTAGTTTTAATTTCAAATTTTTTGAGACTCTTCAGCAAAAGTAGGAGACTGAGTTTGACAGGAAGAAGTTAGTCACTGGTGGTGGTAGGGGTGGTGATGGTAGTCGTGGTGGTGAGGATGTTGGTAATACGGCAAGTATTTCTATTTCACAAGTCCCTCCTTCTCACACTACTCTGTACTTGAGAAAGTAGCTGCTATTAAAAATTAGAATTTCCAAAATTCTTCTCACGAGGGATAATTATTATTATTATTATTATTACTTAAAAACTTGTAATTATTGTAATTACTTAATAGTAATAAAATGTAATAAAGTAATAATAATAATATTATTACTCATTAATTAATAATTATTATTTTAATTAAAAAATCGTGATCTTGAAATTGCTAAAATTATTATTATTATTGTTGTTATTATTATTATTGTTGTTATTATTATTATTGTTGTTATTATTATGACTAATAATTGTGGTATAAGTTTCCGACATTCTTCTTCCATATTTCATCCGCTAACAAGTTCTTGATTTTTAACCGACATCCTATCCACTCAGAGCGCAGAGAATCTAATTGGAAGAAAGTTTCAACTCAGTTGGAGCAATGTTGTTCCCTGTGATTTATGACTCCGGAATCAAAAAATTGGCAGAAACATTGAAACAAATTGAAGAATTTCTTCTTGTTCTGCTGGATTTGTTGAGTCCAACATGAGTTGAGAACGTCTCGTCTGCAGATTCGTTTAAGAGGATTTTTGGAAATGATTTTTATTATCTTTTTTTTTTATTATTATTATTTTATTTTGACATTTTTATTTCAAATAAATTCGAATTATTTATTAACGAGCATAAATATTTATGGCGCTGCATGAATTACATGAATTATCGCTCTACATAAATTACGCGGACTTGTGAATGAATTACTCAAATGACGCATAAAAATTGAGAAGGAATAATTCAAGCCGAACACAGTCGAAGATTTACAACATCTTAAAACTCATTCAACACTCCGTTGCAACACGACACTCTGTCCTCTTCAACTCGGCCATTATAAATCAACAACCTTTAACAAATTAACCCGACCTAATTTCTGCTTAACTTGACCTTTCAGACGACAAGGGCAGTCCTTCCAATCCTCCGATCAGAGCTCAAGTATCAGGCATCATCGAGGACAGTGTTCAGTTGGTCTGGGAGACTTCCCTGTCCCTGAGATCCTTTGAGATTGCCGTGTTTTTCGACGGCGACAAGGAGTACCGACGTCTCCATGTTTACGACTTTAGGAATGTTTCCATCGACAGGCTGGAACCTGGACAAACCTACTCCTTCATGGTGGGTGGTCGGAGTCGATCATGATCACGATCATGATGGATGGATCTGTCGTCATCATTATCCTCATGATTTTTGTCATCACATGACTTCATTCGCTATTATTTATCAATTGGTCGGCATTAATGAGTTTGGACTTAATTATTACAAACCGATGAGACAAATTATTATTATTTCATAATAAAATATTTTATGGAGGTGGCGGAATAATTTGTTTAAAATAATATTTATAAAAAGCAATTATCGACTAAGAACTCGATGGTCATGATTCGTGTCTTAATGAACATCTTCGTTCAGATACGCGGAGAGACTGCAAACGGATGGACGATGTTCAGCAACCCCGTCTACGCTAGGATTGGAGGTTTAAATTGTCAATTTATTATTCTTATTTACTGCAATTATCATTTATTATTTATGATGATTATTATTTGCGATGGTTACTGACATTATGAGATTTAATAGGGTAATCACTGCAATCATGTGATGTAACGCTTGTACATAACAGTGATTACGACCTATGAAATAATCCAATGAACCATTTCACGTCAGTTATTATTGTACATCATCACTTTCACCATCGTCATCGTCGTCATCGTCGTCATCATCGTCATCGTCATCACCATCGTCATCATAATCATCATCATCATTATTATTGCACATTGTTTATTATTGGTTAATTAAGTTTATTGGCCATCAAGTTAGGGCCAACGAGTTGTTTGGTAATCAGCTTAAAACCGTGACACGTGTGGCTTCTTAAGAGTTGAATGACTGATGAAGGCACTTCATTCATCCATCATACCTTCCTTCGTTCAGAGGATAAAGAAGATAATTTCAATTTTCTATCAGATGGCATGCCAGTGATTCCAGTAAATCTCCCTCACGGTGGCAGGGACGCAGGGCTCGTAGGAGCAGCCGTGGGAGGTGTCATAGGGGGGCTTGTCTTTCTTCTCCTACTCATCTTAATTGCTCTCGTCTTGTACTACAGGTCATTAGTGTTATGATACTCATCATTATTACAATAATAATAATCATTATTATCAATATTAATTATATCATATTATTATATTATTATTATTATATTATTATTAATATTATTATTACATTAGTAACTTGTTAAAATGTGTACATCGTTAAACAAATTAAATTTACCTTTGAGACAATTTTTGCTTAGAGTGAGATTAAAAGAGTATTTTTGCAGATTTACTTGGGTTTTTAATTTTTCCGACATGATTAATAAGAACTTAAAAAAAGAACTTATATAAATGCCCCCAAAATTCATCACCACCACCATCATCGTCATCATCATCATCAATGTCATCGTCAACATCACCAACGGCATCGTCATCGTCATCATCATCAACATCGTCATCATCATCATCATCGGATGTTTTCCGCATATTTTCAGGAGGTTCAAGAATCCAGGCAAATGCACAAACTCATCCAGCGACTGTGACATCCTCAAGTACGTCAACGGTGAGTCATCAACATAAACATAATAATAATAAACAAAAACATAAACATAAACATAAACAAAACATAAACAAACGATAAACATCGGCTCGTTTCCATGACGACCTGACGCTGTTTTGTGTCGATGACTTCGTCTTGTCTTCGCAGAGCTGATGGGGCGTCAATTTTGACTGTGATGATGATGATGATGGTGGTGGTGGTGGTGATGGCGGTGGTAGTGATGATTATGACATTGATGATGGTGATGATGATGACGATGACGGTGGTGGTGATGATGATAGTGGTGGTTCGTGATGATGGTGGTGGTGGTTGGAGATGATGATGGTGGTGATGGTGGTGGTGGTGGTGATGGTGGTGATGGTGGTGGTGGTGCAAGCAGCGATTACAACTATTGCGATTATTGGAGTTAATTTGATGTTAGTCACTGTCTGATGATTGGATCAAATAAAAGGAGTATGGTGGCTCTTATTATGTTGTGATTGCGAATATATATATATTGATGACGACGACATAAATTGTGAAGAAGACCAATTATTATGGCATCTCTGATGATGATGATGATGATGATGATGGTGGTGGTGGTGGTGGTGATGATGATGATGATGATGACGACGATGAAGATGATGATTAGCCTCGGGGCAAATGATATTTTCAACTTTTGGTCAAAGAATGGCTTGGGGCTTATTGGTTCTAAATGTCCCTCAAATTTTAATCTTTCCAGCTACCATAAAAACTGCACCGCAAATCTCCAGCAACACCCCCTCGGATTGTGAGTCCGCCATTTTGAATGTTTTCAGAATTTTATGCGCTATAAAAATGCACTCGGAATTATTACAAATTCAAAGTATTCACGAATGCCATACCAGCTTTTTCATGCTGCAATGGTTGGATGACAATTCTTAAGCTTTTTTCACAATAGTTGTTATTTATTTTGTTAAAATAACTGTGATTAGTTTAATGTAAATTATAAAATAAATAATAATTTCCATTTAATTAAACTAAGAATTTCAATAAATTTACAAGAATTCATGTTGTTACGATGGTGCTGGTAGTGATGATTGCGATGACCTTCACAGCAACATTGAGGTCAGGTGAAAGTTTCCATATCTACGCTGACCCGACCTCATTTGAACATGACATGACGATGACGTCACTAAAATCACTGGAGCTCAACCCTTCCCTGGTTGTCGTCAGAGGCGTCCTTAATATGAGTTTGTTCAGAAATTATTTCTCAACATTAATTATGAAATTATAAATTTTACAATCAATAATATTTGATTTTTACTATCTTATAAATTAAGCTGTTTTGTTCTCAATTTATCTTTACAAATTTGACTTTCAAAGATTTTATTCTTAATTTTGTTTTTCCAGTGTATTTCTGTTTCCATAGCTCAGGTGTAGCTTATGACACCTGTTGTATGAATATGTAATGAGCCGTTAATCGTAATAAATTATTCAATAAGGATAATTCATTGACTGTTATATATTCATATATATCTACCATGTACTATTATTATTATTAATATTATTTATGTTATTAAACACGTTTGTCATAAGGGCAATTTTTAAAAAGTGATGATGATGACGACGATGTGGTATCAAGGTGATTGGTTTGAGTGCAAATGTGCCAACGGCAAACCATTGTCTCCATTATTATTCTTCCTCTTATTATTATTATTATTATTATTATTATTACTATTATTATTATGTTGTTATTATTATTGTTACGTTGTTAATAATAATAACATTATTATTGTTGTTGTTGTTGTTGTTGTCGTCATTATTTTCATTATTTTTGTTTTTTACATTATTTTTTATGATTATTGCCTTTTTTATTTAATTTTGGCAACGATGAATTTGTACCGGTTAGTTCCCCTTCAATCATTGTACAAGCCCAGGGGTCCAGCCACGTGATCAATCTTAGGTCTTTTGAGCACTCGTTGACATCGCATCATCATCAGAACCATCGTTCCTGACTCAACGTGGTGATGACGTGGTCATCATCGTCGTCGTCGTCGTCGTCATCATCATCATAATCATCGTCGTCGTCGTCGTCATCATCATCATCATCGAGGCCGTCGTCATCATCACCATCATCGTCATCGTTACCATCATCATCATCATCGCAACAATTGCGATCATCATCATCACGCGCATCCCCACGTCAAAAATGACTTCTTTCGCAGATCATTTATCACCGCATTTTCCATGTTGCCATCATTTTCTAGTCATGTTTGTTCGCTACTTGGATGTTCGAACGACGACGATGACGACGACGACGACGACGATGATGATGATGATGATGATGATGATGATGATGATGATGATGACGTAATTTATGTTTTTAATGCTGTTATCATCTCTAGGACAAACCGCACTTATGGTCGACAATTGACGTTCCATTTCAATTACAGCCTGGTCAGGAGAGTTGTGCCAGGGGGTGCTGGTGAGCCCCGAGAACCGGCTGGACAAGCTGGTCACCATAGAAACCATAAAGAAGGAGGCATTCATCAGGGGTCGAAGGTCAGAGATCAAGGTCGGGGCAGGGTTACTGAGGAGGTTGGAGCATCCGAACATCGTAAAGGCCGAGGGCTTTGTGGGCAGTCCGCAGATGATTGTCATGGAGTACATGCAGAATGGATGTCTCAAGGATTTCCTTACTGTTAGTAGTAATTATTTATAAGTTATTATGATAATCATGATTATGATTATTATTATGTCGTTATTATCATCATCATTATTATTATTATCTTATTATTATTATTATTATTATTTATTATAATAATAAATCTTTAAATATAATAAATAATACTTTTAATTAAAATTACTTTTCTTTATTAAGCTTTAATTAAATGTGAGTTTCAGTTTTTCGTTGTCAGTAGCAATATTGTTGTGAATATTGATGTATTTGTAGGGATTTATTTTAAACTAGATTTATATTTGAATTCTATCTTATTATATATAATAATAAATATAACAACAACAATATTAATAATATTATAATATTATAATCGACGTCACCATCATTATCGTCTTGATCAATGTCATTGTCATTTTCATAGTCATCATTATTGTAATAAATGTTCTGGACATTCATTCATTCATTCATTCATTCATTCGTTTATTTTTCAATATCTCCCAATCTGAGATTAACATCCAAATAATGTTACAATTATTTCTTAATAATTTATAATGCTTCTCCTTGCAATCATCTCGACAATCTCGTCATCATCATCATCATAGTCGTCGTCGTCGTCGTCATCACCATCATCATCATCATCATCATCATCATCATCATCACCACCATCATCATCGTCTCCATTATCGCCATTAGAAGAGCAAGTCCTCAAATTTGGGCTTCCTCCATCTGCTTGGAATGCTGAGAGATGCTGCCAGCGGGATGCATTACCTGTCCGAGAGGGGTCTCATCCACCAGGTGAGCTTCCACGGGTGGGTACATGGTGGGTGGGTAGATGAAGAATGAGTGATCGGGCGTTGAAAGAGAGGATGGACCCATTTACTTTATGAATGGTGTTACATCACTTTCGCGCTCATGTTTTATTGTCTCGTTCTTTATGGAGATTGTCGTGACGGTGATTGTGAAAATGATGCTGATGATGATGGTGATGACGATGATGAAGATGAAGGTGATGACGATGAAAATGATTTCATTCGATATTGATGGTGTTGATGATGATGATAATGGTAATGGTAGTGATAATGATAATGACATTGTTAGAGATAATAATGATAATAGTAATAGTAAAAATTATTATGATGAAGCAGATAATAGCAAATAATTATATTTCTGCTGCAACAGACCTTGACGACAGAGAGCATTTTAGTGAATGGAAACCTGGTTTGTAAGATATCATCCCTCCACTGTGTCACGACGGTCGAATCTGAAGCCGAACTGAAAAGTGGAAACTCAGTCAAGAATGTCAGTTGATGTCATCAGTTTTCGTTTGCTTTTGTTTTGATTTAATCAAGGTTTATTTATTTATTTATTTATTAATTTATTTATTTAAGATTAATCTATTTAAATCAAGAGTAATGGAAATGCACGATAAAATTATGTAAAAATTTTGTGTGTAAATTTACGTTTTTGAATACTAAGAAATAATTGAATTTTAAGTGTTTAACAGTTAAAATTACAATTTAAAATGTATTTCTAATAATAATAATAATATTAATAATAATAATAAATTATCTAATTACTTTCCTAAACATCATTAACATACATTGATAACAACAATTCTAAGATCAACATAGTTTGATCCACCACTCATCACACCCCTCTATAAATCCATCAACCAAAATTAACCCCAAAACCCTCATCCATTGACCTTCCATCCAGATACCCCCCTCACTGATCAGATGGTCGGCCCCCGAACTGCTCTTCAACAACACGGCGTCGCCCGGTTCGGACGTGTGGAGCTTCGGCATGGTCATGTGGCAGACCTTGTCGAGAGGCGAGGACCCCTACAGTGGCTGGACCGACGAGGAGGTACTCGGGGCTGTTTCAAACAGCATGTGTCTCTCTTCTCCTTCTGTGAGTTGGACATTCTGTTGGATGGATTTGGAAAACCATTATCAATGCCATTATTGATTATCATCATTATCAACGATTATCATCATTATTGATTATCATCATTATTGATTATCATCATTATCAACGATTATCGTGAAATGATTGGGAACACCAAAGATCTTTTTTTGGCCACTTAAGCATTTTAATACATTTTCATAATTTATGCAACATTTTAATAAATTACCATAATTTAATAAATCATTCAAACGTCCGACAGAGTGACTGCCCTGATGCACTGTACCAGTTGATGATGCAGTGTTGGAGACTGCAAAAGGATGCCAGACCAGGTTTTGGTTACATCCTCCAGATGCTCACCTCGTTCAGAGATGCTGCTACTTCCTTGGGAGCCTCGTCAACTCCATCTTATTTTCCACAAGAGTGAGTTACTTTAATGATGATGATGGTGGTGGTGGTGGTGGTGGTGGTGGTGTGATAAAGGTGATGGTGATGACGATTTTGATGGTACTGATATTTTTAAATTGTATCTTTGGATGCTAGTCAATTTGCTTGGTGGTTGAGTCCAGAATAGACGACTTCCTCAATTCGATTTATATAGCGTCGAATTTTTATATCAATTTAACCATATTTCTCTTTTTTTTTTTTATTTAACCACCAACCATTTATTGAAATGTTTAAATCATTTGATTCTTTTCCTCATTTGATTTCTAAGTCCATAAATAAGGTTATATGACACTTTAATTTTATTGACAATAAAATTATTATATTCACCAGCAAACTGAACCTTGGCATTGCCATAGACTCAGAATCATCTCAGGCCATCTTCCCGTCGAATCTTTCGATGACATCCAACAACGGAGCATTCTCCCCGAGTGATAGATCGAACCACGGCTCCAACTTCCCTTACCTGACCATGTACAGGGACCTTCTCCAATCCAAGGGCTACAATACCACTGAGAAAATTCTGATGCTCGAAGATCCAGGTCTCCTGACGAACATTGGAATTGTTTCACCCACCCATCAGTTCTTCCTCCTCAATGAAATCCAAAAGTTGAGACACAGGGACTCCGACAATGCGGACTTAGGGAGAAGTGCCGCTCAGCAGTCCGTAGTTCAAGGATCTCGCAAGGATCGACCTCATTCCCAGCACATCAACTATCAACACTTCAACAACATCGAGAAGTTTAAAAACATCAACACTCAACGACAACAACAACAACAACCATACAGTCAACAACAACAACAGCAGCAACAGCAGCAAATCTCTCCGCCACCAACACAAGCCACAGCGTCAGAGTTCTCCTCGCGTCAGAACCTTCTGCTTGCCACGTCGCACCTCAACTTGAACGGGGAAGCCAACCCAGGTGACTACAACACTTCGTCAAACTTCGCCAAACTCCAGCAACCGCACTACCACAGCTACAATTCTTTCACGACCAAGGCTCAAAAGGTACCCAACAACAACGGCCCGCTTGACAAAGGACAGAAATACAGGATGGGCATATCGGCCCTGACGAGCCAAAAACATTTGGGAGAAAACTTTTTCGTATAATTCTGACAAATTAGAAAGTGTCATCATTATCATGCATATTCATGCTAATGTCCGTCAGGTCGGGTTCATCGTTTGACTAACAAAAAAGAATAAAGTTGAAATAATTAGCAGACGAGATTTCATTTTTTGTTGACGATTTGCTACTCAGTATTTTTGTTTGGTGATGTGCAAGAATGTATATTTTAAAATCGAAATTCCCTTTTCATTCACTTTTATTTTATTTTATTTTATGTTTTCTGTTCCACAGTTTTACAGTCGCTGCGGTAAAATTCGGAAAATATGTGATTGTTTTAATTCCCCGCTCTTTTAGATTCGACGAAGAATTGCATAGAAAAGCGAATGGTTTGAATCTGAACTGGTTTTTAGAAGCAGCGGAAGCTTAATTCTGTCGTCTATTTCTTCTCTATGCATCTATCATTGTGTTCTATTGTACCGAGTCAGTGACCAAAACTTTATTGTTACGTAATTCTCTCATTCCCCTGTTGAATTTCAACGGGGTGCTAGAAATACATTTTTGTTTTCGATTTTTTTTTTTTTTTGCGACCTGGGCGGCCATTTTTTAATACTCGAATTTTGATTTTAAAATATCGCAATAAGAGTAAGTTTGAGGAAATTAATGAAAATCAATTAATTCTCTGTTGATTATGTTTTACAAATACCTCCGAAGAACATGATGATGTTACATAATCAAATATATTTTTTATCCACGTCTTCATTCTTTCCATCCTTCCAGCTTGGAAGGATTTCATGCGAGATTTATGCCTATCCCTCGGATTAACCCTTTCTGTAGCAGATTTAACGGGGCTATGTTTTAATGTAACACAATAATGTAATAGGGCGTAAACGTAACATTCAGATGTATTTTGAAAACATGGGATGATGGATACATATTACTAATGTAGTTTTACGACTAACATGTAGTTAGAATTACAGACTTTTGAGGTTTACTTGTCACAATTTGATTAAAACCATGACGATTTTGGGCCAAGGAGTCATGTCTTACCAATGAGTTGTTGCCTAACTAATGCTTCATAGATTCACTTCAAGGATTTATAAATTTCCGAATATGGTCAACAATTTAGTTGCAACGATTATCGCTTCTACTAATTCCCAGTGATCCTGAGAAAGATCAATCATCCCTCAACTTGCCTAAATAATTCAATAATGAGGTCAGATTTTTAAGGAATTTAGCTCGCATTAAGTCAAATTAGGGCAACACAAGATAATCCTCCTTAGCATCGATGGATAAGCAATATTATGAATGTAATCCCAACGTGGTTTTCGACCTCAAAATTTAAAAATACAGAAGCTCAGATTTAAGAATATTTTAAAATTTGTCGGCTATTCGATTTCTGGGTCAAGATTCTCCAAATTCCTCTTGCGCGGGCGACACTTCCCGAAACTAAAAACTACATGGCGACCAATCTTGGGGCGTCTATTGGAGGCAGATAGGTTGCCAGATGGGAATGGTTCTGTCTGGTAGAAGCGTTCCCGAGTCTATCGTCCTTGTTGGTGAGCCCTGTCTCCAGCATCCACCTTGGTCTGCAAGTCCAAGCGTTGTAGTCTCTAGAGTAAGTTGTCCGCATAGATTTCGTCAGAAGATCGTAAGAATTCCGCTTTTCTTCTGCCGAAATTCTTCTCTTTTGGATGGCACTCTGTTTTTCTAAATTATTTTATGTGTTCTGATTCAATGATCGAATTCATGGTTTATTATTAGTGTTAATGCATTTCGCCGTGCAAGAGTTACATTTATTTAGTTCATAAATGAGTAAATAATCTGCTGGATTTCTTGTCCATCAAAATCTGGCATGCGAAACAAAACAAAAAAAAAACGATATGTTTCACAAACCATTTAAAAACGTTGTGCGAGTGTTTACCCCTCTGGCAACGCTGAAAAGACGTCCCTGAATGAGACGCTCACCTTTAAACACAATCTCCGGATCTTTCTTCTTTTCCATCAAGCTCAACGCAGATGATGTCCTGACAGTGCTATTGAGAGGGTGGATTTCTTTATTAGGGACAATGACCACTCCCCTGTGGGTACCATAGTTTCTGAATCCATCCTTACATATTTTCTCTGGCATCGGATGATCTCTATTGTGCTGCATCGACAATATTTGCACTTACTATAAAGTTTTACATGTTGACTTTTTTTGGCTTGGTTATCAAACTCACATGAAAGCGTTCCTCATACCAATTTCCAATCAGAACTTGAGGAGAATATTTTGGGAGAGTTTTAAAGTTTTCGTCTTGGTAAGAATTGAACATCTTTCAGACTTAAAAGTTCGATTTTTCTGGAACAAACGATTCTAGAAGCATCGCTAAGAACATGTTTGTACAAGAACCCTACCTTAGCAACCGACTTCATAAAGCTTCTAAATTAAGGAATCTAATACATTTTTTCTGTGAACATTTATTTTTATATTTTAAATTTAAATGCTAAAATAGCAAGACATTTATTAAAATATAATCGAAAATTACTTCATGGTAAACGCTTGGCAACTTTGCTTACGGTTACTCTGCTTGCATTGACTCATCTCCGAATAATATTCTTCCGAAGATTGCTTTGTTTTGAGTCGGACTAATCTCACAAATGGTTTCCGATGTGTTTTAATTTCTTTTAGTTTTTTAAGATAATGCTATTCTTGTTGGAATTTCTTGATATTTAATGTTTGTTGGTGATGCGAGAACTCTGTTAGTGTGTTTAATGGAAATTGAAAATGCGGTGATGCACTGGTGTATTTTCTATAACAGGCTGAAATTGAAGAGACCTTGAAAAGACTCCAAGCTCAGAAAGGAGTCATTGGCCTGATCGTGATTAACAGTGAAGGTAGAATTTGGAGTGGTTTATCACACAGACATTAGTCTAGTTAAACCATTATAAATTTATGTTATGCTAGGTAAACTTAATAAGTTTGATAAAAATTTTGGTTAAAGTTGATAATCAAGTTAAAATTACAAATTCTTAATTTCTTACAGGCATTCCAGTCAGAACTACCATGGACAATGCAACAACTGTTCAATATGCTAGTCTTCTGCACAGCCTTGTTGCAAATGCCCGGAACTGCGTCCGCGACACTGATCCGCAGAATGATCTGACGTTCCTGAGAGTGAGATCCAAGAAGCATGAGATCATGATTGCACCAGGTCGGTTGCACTTCCCTGAGCTTCAGTGTATGTCCGACGCAATTTCTAAAATTCACGATCTAAAAGTCATCTTTTTTAACCAAATTTATGAATTAGTGTTTTTTGATCAAATTCTTGTATCAAATATTTGATGGCTTATTAAAGTATAAGGACCTAGTTTTGCCATTCAGCAGGTAATATCAAATAATAATCACTGGGTACGAGCAGCCTAAAAAATATTGACATGTTAAATTGACTTTTAATTGTAAAAACTCTGTAAAAATTCGAGATAAAGTGATAGATTAAGAAAATTAAGTACATTTTGTTTTTTTATTTAATTTGTTGTTATTCCTTTAAGTCTTCACTTCTGAATCGGTCGCTTCTGTTGGGAGTTCAAATCCTAGCCGCTCGCAAGAGTGTTTCCATAACTAAACACGATAACTTTACGTCCGAATCGGTTGTTCGGCTGCAAAGTTTAAAGTTTTAGATATTTAAGAATTGCGTCAGTTAAAGTATGGAATTGCCATAATCGCTTACTTCACATGAATTGATTTTTCAATGCTTAAATACTTTGTGCATTCCTTAAATTTAGGGTATTTAAAGGTGTATATTATCATGTACTCACATGAAAGAGTTTTAACAGACTGCATAATTTATCAACTTTTCTTAGATTTAACAAGCTTTTCAATAAAATGATTTCTTTTTGTGATATTGAAATGTTTAGTAAACTTAATGGATTTGCACTCCAATTTATAATTATATTTTTTTTTATATAAAACCATATGTCAAATTATTTGCTTATTTTTTGCCTCCAATTTTTAGCCAGGAGAATGGATCTCCTAACATTAAACGAGCTGCGTTTGTTTTACTTATGCAAAGGGACTTCTTATTTATTAACAGTTATCAATGCCTTCATTTACAAGTAGTAAGATGGATAGAAACTCTTGCGAGAATTGAACTCCTGCCGGAACCACACCAAAACTAAAGCCTCGAACGCTCGACCGTCGATGCCCTATTAAAATTCATTTATTTCTCTGATTGCAATGATATCTCGTTTTCTCTTTTCAGATAAGGACTACATGCTGATTGTCATCCAGAACCCCAGTGAATGAGTTTGGCTCTTAAACCCCTCCGTGGATTGTACATAGCATATAAATTATCACTTGGTGCAAACACTTGGTGTCTCACTCACGCAAATTCATTGGTTACTGGCAAAATGTGTTTAATTCAGTCAGCTTTCAATCTAATTATCTCCATTAAGTTGACACTCCTCAGACTTAATCAGCTTTTACGTCGTGATTCAGAGTTAGTTCTTATTCAAATAAAATTGGTGGATGGATTCTCGTTACAAATGCCAGAGTAGTCTGGAGTTGACGGGCTGGTCACGTAATAATGGTGGCAAAATGAATTTTGTGAGGCGGCAGGACGTAGTAGAATGATTCTGTTGGGTTTGAATTTTGTGTTATCGGGGCCACCACCATCACTGCCAAACGTGGTTCGATGTGTCGGTCGTTTAATCGATTGGTTATATATGGTAACTATTCGTAAAAAAAAATTCTGATAAAAGGTGATAACAAAGACGGTGAAATGAAAAAATGTTTATTTTTAAATAAAAAAAATCGACTATTTTTTCAACCTGCCATAACATGAATCAGATCTGAATTCCGTGTAGGATCTCCTTTATCGTCGAGCCTTAACCTTTTGAGTAGACTCTGTTGACCTCGCTTTTATCCGGCAAAACGTGGAATTTGGAAAGTTTTATGAGTTTTGCCATGTCCAGTGCGTATAAATTTCTTTTTACGTCGCTGCATTACGGCAGTTGTTTGCAGGCCATGGTTTCATAAGATAAAAGCCGGACTAAGGCTTAGTCGATGTTGTCAACTAATCGTGTTATTAACGGTGACGATGAAAGGTCTGAAATAAGTGAAACAAATAATTAAACGAGATAGGACAGTTCTGGCGTTTATGCTTATCGACATGCATTGATTCGAAAAATGATGATTTGCTTTCAAATAAGAGCTTAAATGATAATCACTTTAAATACATTCGTTTAAAATGTTAAGCAGACATTGGGGATCAACGGTGGTATTTCTCACAAGTGAAAGGCTCTTCTGAAGATGAAGTCGCTGATGGTAAATTATTTGAGGAGACCAAATTGATGGACACGAGCATGTGACACTCTGAAATGTTTTCAGCCGATGTCATCTCATGTGTGGAGTTTAACCGTGATGGAGAACTTCTGGCAACTGGAGACAAGGGAGGCAGAGTTGTCGTCTTCAAAAGAGAAGAGCATGTACTGGAAATGTTTTGTTATTGGCAATGTCTTTTCTATTGTCAGAGCAAATTTGTAATTTGTCACTGGTTTTGTAGTCAAAGAGCTCGGACAAGTTGGCCGAATACAGCGTCTACGCGACATTCCAGAGTCACGAGCCGGAGTTTGACTACCTGAAAAGCATCGAAATCGAGGAAAAGATCAATAAGATACAGTGGCTCAAACATTCCAACCCTGGTCAAGTTCATCTGCTAAGCACGAACGGTCTGAGTTTGAAATCCAATGTTTTTGATGTTTTAGTGCATTAGTACGTGATCTGTCTAAAAGCCTAAATGCATTAGAATTATATTCTTATATGCAAAAATAAATAGAATGAATCCTACCAGAATTAATATCTTCTTAAGCTTTTAATCAATTGAAAAACATTATTATTACAGATAAAACAATAAAATTGTGGAGAGTAGCAGAGAGGCACAAGGAGCTGGATGGAGGGATGAATCTTCAGGATGAGTACGGTCAAATGAGAGATCCCCAGAGTGTAACCTCTCTGTCGTTACCTAGATTCCAGGACTTGTCGTCAGCCTCCGTCCAGCCGAACGCCAGGAAGGTCTTTGCCAATGCCCACGCCTATCACATCAACTCCATCTCCGTCAACAGCGACCAGGAAACGTTCATCTCTGCAGACGACTTGAGAATCAACTTGTGGCATCTCGACATCACCAACCAGAGCTTCAGTTAGTTCGATTTTTTCATCTATTTCTGTCTGCGCATCGTTTCTGCGTTCGATGCGTTCGCGTGCTCGGAACGAATGCCGACGTGACTGTCGTTCCCCGAGCGGTGTCGTGAGGTCGTGGAATCACCAGAGAGGACGATTACCAGTAGTTCTTATTAGTCCTACGTTCCTGTCTCCACGATCGTCGCCGTTTTGAAACACAAAAGCAATTTGACGTGGATTCAATGTTCTCAATGGAACAATAAGTTGCTGTGACCTGTTTTGTATAATGTCTTGTCTTCGAGGTGCAGCCCTATAGTGCGTTTTAAATGTCTTTGAGCTCAACGTCGTTCGTTCGTTGCAGCAACGTTCGTGCAACTGCTCGACGCCTCCACATTATATCATGCGAGAGTTTATGAATATTTGCACCGAACTCCCAGGTGCCGTCCGTCGACCGGATCCAAATTAGATCGAATTGCCTTATCGTATTTCTACATCTAGGATGTGCTCGACAGGATGTATTGTGTTGTTATAGTTCTTTGCTCCATGCAGAGATGCTCTAAATTGTCGATGCAGAACGACTGCACGACTTATTAGCCTTACGATCGACTCTAGTCATTCATTTATTCGTGCACCGAGAAGATTTTTAAGCTCGAAAAACGATCCCGTGTTTTTTCGACATTTCCGAGACTTGCACTCATTTTTTGTTTACCGCGTTAATGTTTTTGCGATCTGCCTTTGTTCGATTCCCTATTTGAAATCCGCCCGCAGTCTCATGCGGACGCGTTGTGCGTTATCGGCATCTTTCGGTAGAAATCGGATCGTGCGATGCTACTTGCTTCGGAAATGATGAAAACACGTTTTCCACACCGTTTCATCAGGCACGAACAGTGATTTCCGTGGGCTTTGAATTGACGTGGGGAAGTCAGTTTTCGTTCTCGTCGACGAAACCTCAACTGACTGAGCCATCAATTAGTTCTCAACTCTCCTCTTCTTATTCAGAAATACATCCTCGTGTTTTCGAACTAGGCTAATAAAAATTCTCATTCGATGATTTGCCGTCAATGTGGATTTTATTAACCATTAGCATCGCTCGGAGTCCTGAATCTAAAGTTCGAAGCCACTTAAAGCGATTTTTAATTTCTACTTTTGCATTGCAGACATCATCGACATCAAGCCTGCAAACATGGAGGAGTTGACGGAGGTCATAACGTCCGCCTGCTTCCACCCGACCGAGTGCAACACCCTCGTCTACGGCAGCAGCAAGGGCACGCTGAGGCTATGCGACCTACGCAGCCAGGCCCTTTGCGACCAGCACGTTAAGTGTCAGTACGTTAATTGTCGACATCTCGATCGGACGTCTCGCGATTAATTCCGACGGATTTCCTAATTTTTCTATCGATCAATCAGTGTACCAAGACGTTGCCGAAGAAAACTCCAGCTTCTTCACGGAGATAATATCGAGCATATCCGACATCAAGTTCAGCAGCGACGGGCAACAGGTCGTCACCAGAGACTACCTGACCGTCAAAGTGTGGGACCTGAGGAAGGAGTGCAGGCCGGTCGAGACCTACCAAGTTCACGACTACCTGAGGAGCAAGATGTGCGCCCTCTACGAGAACGACTGCATTTTCGACAAGTTCGAGGCCAGTTGGAGCCACAACGACAGGTGGGAGTTCTGCTTTTTCTGCGTCGTGATTTCTCGTTGTGAGGCGACAAATTTTTTGCTCACTTGTGGGTGAGTCGTTCGAAATGAATGCACACAGATTGATTGATGATTCTAGTTTTACTGCATTTTAAATTGCAATCACATTCTCTCGTCAAACTCATAGTTTCCCATGTTCGAGTGGGTTCATAAGTGCGAACGTCCTGTAAATTTTAAAAACCCGTTGTCCCGAACTTTCAATTTAAAAATCATTTCTTTGTCGTAATTGCATTATCCTGCATCACTTGCTGATTGGTTCGCCCCCGCATGTAATTATGTTAACCCTGCTTCTGTTCATCGTCACATGATATTTCGTCGCGGGCTTTATTCAACCATAGTTTGACATTGACTTTTAGGCGATGATGATGATGTGATGAAGAGAATTATCATTCGCTTTGTCATCTTTACTCGTTGTTCACTTAAGCTACTTCAGGGCCTTTAGACGTCCCATTTACAATAGGCTTGCATTTCTTTACATGATTAATTTCTCATGTACATTGAAAATAATTTATTTTATGGAATGAAACAGAAGGTTATTTTATCAAAGAATTTTACTCTGTTTCACAGATGCCTGCTGACTGGCTCTTACCACAACTTCTTCCACATCTTTGACCGTAGCACAGAAAAAAATCTGACATTCGAGGCCACCAGAGAACTGCAACAGTCTGAGCCAGGAGACCAAGAGATCGACCAGAGACCCCCTGAGAAGAGACAGCCGCTCGAAGAGCAGCGCACCAACCGGCTCTTCCAGGTGAACATCTCGGCAGACCAGATGATTCCCATCAAGCCCAAGAGGGTCTCCATAAACTCTGGTAACACTGGAAAGAGGAAAAGGAGCGACGTTCCGGTCGACTCGCTGGACTTCAGCAAAAAAGTCCTCCACTCCGCCTGGCACCCCAGGGAGAGTGTCGTGGCCATCGCCGCCACCAGCAGCCTCTTCATCTTTTCAGCCAAGTAATGATTACTTCGAGTTGACAGTCGAACGTCTTTTCTGGACCTCTTTTTTTTCTAATTTTTTTCTTTTTGGAATTAATTTCCTGCTTTGATGTTTTGTATGACTAAAGGTAGTCTTAGGACCTTGACGATCACTCTGAGAGCAACTGCCGATTCAAATGCTCCGTGATTATTATTTACGGAATCCCTGCCCTAGCGAATGATTTTGTGACACTCGAAATGAATACTAAAAGTAGCAGGAGCTGATGTCATCCTCATGACATGCTGACACTCATAATTCTGCTGTTTCTTAACTCTGGTCCAATTGATTGTAAGCCACACGAGTCGGTTTCGACGGACGATCGATCCTCGGGCTACTATCTCTGGTGAACCATTTTGTGTCCTTTCACATTCTCTGGCTCTGGTGTTTTGACTTGATTTTTATGTCCAGTTACTAGTATTTCAGGGCCGGGAATTTTGTTTTTCCCATTTTTTGTCACGTTTTTATGCGTCTTCACATGCCTTCATTTGAGAGCAGACGATTCGAACGAACTTGTCACGATCGCGTACAAAGGTATTTTTTGTATTTGATCATGTTGCAATCACAAGTTAATGTTAACAAAAGACAGTGTTCCTCGTCTTCTTCAAAAAACTTGTTACTGGGAATTGATGAGTGAAATTTAAATTTTAGCACTATTTACTAGTATTCACCAAACAAATCATTACTTTAAAACATAGTAAATTTGCATAACGGATATTTTCTTGTATCAACGATAACCTTATAAAACCAATCAGAATGAGTAATTAGAGGTCTTTTGCCAATAAATAAGAATAATTCGGTAAGGGTGATTCGATTAGTGCTTTACGTAGATGAAAACTAATGACGCTCCATAAGCTGTGGTCGTTATCGACAATCGTGGTCTGTCCGATCCGTCTTCGACTACGTAATCCACAAAGTCTATCAGCACGTCTGGATGCTGTCCTCTCTTAGTTCTCGCTCTCAGCTTTTTTCGTGGCATGACCTTTTGGTGTTCGTTGTCACCGATCGACCTCAATGATCTCACGGATGCCGAGTCATCGATGGTCAGACCTAAGAACGAGCATTCGAATCAATTAGCATGTAAGTGCAAGAAATTTTTGATTTGTGGCTGTGGAAGAAAGCTACAACAACAAAAAAAGAAAATTTGCAAGTTCTTTGATGATAAAAGTTTACCGTATAGTTAAAATTGTTATCCTGTAGCAAGAGGGTGAAGCAATAGTAGATGATTAAGATAGATTAAGAACGATAGAGCCAACCTGGGAAACCATATTTATCAAATTGTCGGTGGATATCCGAGAAGGCGTCTTCGCTGTTGCAGCCGTCAGTATTGCAAAAGTAGAGAAGACCCTTGGTTGTCCCTATTCCATCGAAATTTCCAGATTTCAATGAACATCCAGATTCAGTGAAGTCTGTCGGGAGTACATTCTTGATCTTAGTTTGCGCAGTGGAAACTTTCCACTAGCTAAAGAAATTATGTATGTTATTATTAGAGTGGTTATTACACAGATCTCGGTCTTCTTAACCACTACAAATAATTGTTACGTTATGTAATGTTTGAATTAGAGCATCCTGAATGCAAATTATTGATTGACTCACAACCCAGCAGCGAGGCCACGTAGCAGACGGATAGGTCGCTTTGACATTTTGCGAGGCGTGGTTCCCTGGACAACTCATTTTTGGTCTCGTAGCAGAGCAAAGAAAAGGCACATTGTGAGAGTTGAACTGTCATTATCAAACAGACTTTGATCTCTGATGCTTTGGACATCATCAGTCTGTCTGTGCACGAATAACGTC
This sequence comes from Hirudo medicinalis, assembly GCA_011800805.1. Lineage (NCBI taxonomy): Eukaryota > Metazoa > Annelida > Clitellata > Hirudinida > Hirudinidae > Hirudo > Hirudo medicinalis. The sequence goes on from MPNW01000075.1 coordinate 295,904, forward strand.
TAGACTGGCGGTTGAATTTAATATTAGTCAAGTATTCGTAGAGAATGTTTTCATCGTGGCTTAAACTCGCTTATTGCCATTCGATTTGTTTACGTCAACAAAGCATCGGTTAGAGAAAAATTTCCGTGGTATTTAAGATGAGTGTAATTTTTTATATTCAAGACTTTTTCTTAAACAGCATTCATTTGAACATTCGTTTAATGATGACATCATTACCCAGACAAATGACTCCAGCCGATGGTGCTTGTATTGGCTTACGATAACACCAACCCAAAACAAAAAAATAACTTCTAGATCAATTACTTGCTCAGAAGCCTCAAGAAATCCAGACGAATTCACCTGGATATATATGCTTAAGAGTAAATTGCACAAATGACCTGATGTCTGAGACGTAAACACTTAGTCTAAAACCTGATTTAAGGAAAATGAAGAACTTTGTAATCCTTTGCACTCAATGACCATTTCAACTAATGCCATCTCCTAAGGCGATGTTCGACACAAACAACAGTGACTTGGGTAGGCACCACAAAACAGCAATCAATCAAGTGATGGGGACAATGACCACAATATCCTCTAAACTACTGTAACAGAACAGAAGATGAAACAGAATGGTAAAAGTCTTGGAGCAGTTTATCACTACAGACTTGGCTAACATGTGGTAAAAACGTCAGTTGATTGATCCAACCTACCCAAACAGGCTTTATCACCTCGGCCATGGTGAATCCTTACGCATCAATTTCAAATCCAGCATGCAGGCAAAGCGAACTGAATAACTGACTTTGTTGCAATGAAAAACTCAATAATTTGACAACAAACTATTTTTTGATCAGACAATTGTGGAAAAATCATTTACAAGTGCATAACAATCTGAAACTTAAATATAAATCTTATTATTTTTGTTTGCCATTGTCAAAAGCCTCTTCGTTGCAATCATTAGATGGTTTTGTCGACTTGTCGTCACCTGGCGATGTAAGCGAGGGTGACATGGCCGCACTTGCAGCACTGATGCTAATCAACATTTCTAGATCAGTTTCTGTAACGATGTTTATGGGAATGTTCTTGGCAGTTGGTGCGGTCGGAGTGGTGGGAGCGGCAGGTGCGGTAGAAGCGACGGGCACCGTCGTCGCGGCCGGCGCAGCTTCCTTGGAAGGCTCAGATTTCTCCTCGAGTTTCTGATATTTCATGTAGTCGTTCATGATCTTATCCCACTGGGCGACTCGTTTCTGAGTGTTTCGTGGAGTCTTGACTGAACCTGGAAGTGAACCCTTAGTCCTTGAATTTCAGTTTTTGGTGGTTTAAAGAAAAGGAAGTTGAGGACTTAGTTGTATTAATACATAATAATAGTATATTATTATTATTACTATTCCCAATATTGTCTTCACACAGACCTATGCTTCTTCTGGGTGCAATGATTCTGCTTGTTTCAGTGAAGTTATCAAAATCAAACTCTTCAACCAATGGCCTGTTGAAGAATTTTATCCAAAGGTTAACAAAGTTGACAAGAACTGAATGGTTAATGAAGAAATAAAAAATGAAATTAGGCACTGTCAGCATAAAAATACTATAATTATATTGAATAGTTTAGTTCACTTCATTATTCTCTTAAAAGGAAATATTTTAATAAGATTCTATTCCTTTGAGGGCAGTTCTGCAGTTATGTTTAGTTTTTTAGGTAACATAATAAACATAATCAACAATAAGGTGTAGTCAGTAGGATAACATAACAAGATTATAAAAAAAAATCCAATCATAATAGCAATCACTTTTCTTCAGCTAATTCTTCTATCCGTTCATCTTCACTTTTCCTCACAACCACAGTTTGCTCATCTGTCACATCAGGTGATGGAGACCTGACCCTCACTAGCTTCTGACTTAACTCCAAGTCACCCTCAGCCACCCTTCTATAAACCAGGACCATGTCTTCTGGAGTTATCTCGTAATTTTCATCATCACTGCCTTCGATACTTATGCTGTCATCTTCTGGAGATTGGCCGGATTTTTGCTGCACAGATTCTTGATTATCGACACATAGATTTCTCATCTCGACATTATCTTCAATGGACATTGCTGATGAAGTGAAATTGCTCCATTACGAAGCATTCGAATTTTAGTCCGCGCAGACGATAATGGAAATGTTTTTTTTTTTTCAAGAAGAAGCTTTGGATCAGGTTGATTATATTTTATGAGTAAAATTTTTAATTTAACATCTAAAAACTGTAATTTTAAAACTATGAAACAATTTGTATCAAATAAAATTCACAAAAAGAAACGTAGGCTTTATGCAGACGAATGTATGGCAACCTCGCAGGCAAAGTAATGCAAGTTTCAGTTACTCCAAACATTCATTTATATTCAAATAAGCAACAATTTCATGCAAAAATACCTATCGCGTTTAAGTAATCTGCTATCTCTCGCAACAGCTTTGTTAATCAATTGCATAAATTTAAATATTAATGGACGATTGAACAAAAGCAAATGTCTTAACAAATTAAACAAGAATCCAGCGGTCACAGAAACCATTAAATCAAGAGTGTGCTTCAAGATGGCGGTCGAGAGAACGAAAAAAAAACGTTGTTCGGTAAAATATAAATCAAGCTTGCCTCTAAAATGGCTGCATATGATTATAGCGGTGCCATGCCAATATTTTCCATCGATGGTTTCTTATGTACTGCTTGATCGCAGTTGAACTTTGCCTTTTCGATTTTTTATTATTAGCATTTATTTTTCTATTCTAAAATCAACGATTTTATTCACTACTTTTAATTGCTCGTTTTAGTAGTTCGAGTAGACTTACATTAGTAATATAAATGTAACATCTAAGTTGCTTGTAAATATTTTGTATTTGGATGTTGGTTGCATGAGTGACAAATGCAAAGTGGTTAATTAAGTAGACCTATTGAACTATGAAGAACTATGAAGAGTGGTGTTGAAAATGATTATGTCGTTACGACAACGACGACGACGATGATGATTAATAATAATATTAATAATAATAATCCTTCACATTTCCATGGTTCACCAGTCTCCACATAAATGGTTTATTCCCACTTTTTCCTCCAGCGAGTTCAACTCCCTTGTCAGTTGAACATTAAGGCTGACTTACACTGAAAATGCCGGAGGATTAAATTACTTATGACGTGTTTTTCACAATTTCTCAGAAATTGACCAACGACTAAATTTAATTTTAAAATTATTTATTACTTTGAAGTTTAAAGTTTTCGAATAAGAATTGCTTCCTCGTATTTATGCCAGGAAATTTGTTTTATCGTCTATAATTCCAGCTTTTACCATTTTGTGGACGAGTTACAAATTTAATGTAGATAATAATTTGATTATAATTTTGAAATAATTCAATGAATGTGACTAAGAAAAACGTTCAAAAGATTTTGTTTGAAATTCAGATTGCGAAAAATTACTTTCATTGTTTAAAGCGAAATTCGATGATTAGTTTGAGGGTTTCGTTTTTTTTTCTTGTCTCAGCCTTTTAAGTCGGTCACGAAATAAATTCAAATGAAAAACATATTTAAACAATTTTTTTTTATTAAATTGAAATATATTTCAAGTTATTTGATTTATAGTTTCCTTCTCTGGAAGCTTAGTTTTTCTATTTCGAATGAATTGAAAATGACTTTCAAAAGTACGTGATAACACACGACCAACTATTTCCTGAAAATATAACATTTAATTATATTATATTAATTATATAATATTTTTAATAATAATTGCAATAGCAACGGTAATATGTCATAATTTATGAAATAAAAGCAACAATAATATTTAATAATATCAATATTAATATTAACAGTGACGATGTTAATAATAACCACTGTAATAATACAAATAATAACAGCAGCAACAACTACAAATGCATTCCAGCACACACACACAAACGAACGGATTGAAGCTCTCGTTTCAGCTCTTCTTGATGAAATGGATTTCGTGGAATTATGGGGAATGACAGAACAATTATTGTGTGAATTAATGAAAGAATTATTTGATTATTCCCTCCTAATCACCTCTAAACAGGACAAGCAATGCTGTGTTGTGATATCGATAATTTAGTATTTCATTATAAATTTTTTTATAGCTTTAATACTAATGTCATTCTATTGTCAGTAAATTTTCCGTCGAAACTATTGCAACCGACATGGTTACAATGAGCTGACTGACACCTGACAGCAAAAGCAGATGATTCCTGGAGAAGTGACGACCAAAGCTAATTTAGTCGCTTTTCCAGGGTTAAAGTTAGGAATAGGATCAGGGTTTGGGTTGGGTTTTGGGTTTGATTAGAGTCTACGAGTACTGGCTTTGGCCAACATTCAATTATTCCCATGGCATCCATTCGATACTTCGCGTTAATTGTGTTTTGAGTTCCCCTGTCAGGAATCATCTTAGACTTAATGCTTTGTTTTTTTATGACCGACCCCTTGAGGTTAATTGCTTGAATAGGTAAATTAATGTTGTCAAAATAGTGTGTAAATGATTAGTTATTTTTTAATTACGTTATAGTAAAATGACAATAACAACAATAATAGTACTACTAGTAATAATTAATTAATATTGATAAATAATAATTATTAAAATTAATTAATAATAATTACAAATCTAAACAATCATCACATGAAAGGTGATGATGATTCAAAAGGAATGAGTTTAAAAACAACACTAAAATGAATTTTTCGTTCGTTTCAAAAAATGACCTTGCAATTGGTTGTCATGACGACGTGCATTTGTCCTGGAAATAAACATTTCTCTTTCAGACGTCGGTGAAGAGGACATTCACATTGAAATACATTAAAATACATTCATTTGAAAAACATTTCACATTGAAATACATTAAAATACATTCATTTGAAAAACATTTCACATTGAAACACATTAAAATACATTCATTTGAAAAACATTTCACATTGAAATATATTGAAAATACATTCATTTGAAAAACAAATGAAATTAATTAAAATAAATTCATTTAAAAACATTTGACAACGAAATGAAGACATTAAAAAAAAACAATCTGACATTTAATTAGAGATTCTTAGTTTTCGAAAAACGCAGTTGAAAAATTAAGAATTGAAAAGCTCATATTATTTAAGAAATTGTGAACGAAAAATATTTAAGTTAAAGGAATAAATGTGGGTTAATAATTAATAATTAATAAGGGTGGATTGTAGAAGGAACAAAAAAACTGAGCAATTTCAAACTAATTTTTGTCCTCATTTGAGAGGAATAAGGAAAAAGTTCAATTTTGAAGGACATAATATTTATAATCCAATAAAATTTAATATTTAATAAAAATTAGTTTCCAACATAATAATAATAATTACATCTCATTATTATTATCTCTCATTATCATTTTAGAAATAATTTAAAATATTAATTAATTTATTTTTCTATCGAACTAAAATAGTTTCTTAAAATCACAGGAAGTTGTTTGAAATTGAAGAATTAGCTCTGAGTCGTTTGAGCTCCTCTGGTGTGGCAAAATTGGATATTCACTCCTGCGTTGATTCATCATCATCATCATCATCATCATCATCATCATCATCATCGTCATCGTCATCTCATCGTCATCGTCATCGTCGTCGTCGTCGTCGTCGTCGTCGTCATCATCGTCTTCATAGTCTTCATCGTCATCATCGTCGTCGTCGTCATCGTCAATCGTCATCGCCACTCATCATCATCATCACCNTAATCAAACAATTAAATTATGATAATCAAGCAATTAAAAGACTGCAATTATCCATTGTAAAATGCAAATGTTTCCATCATTAATATTATACGATCTAATATGATGGAAGTGATGATGACGACGACGATGACGATAATGATGACGAATATGGTGATGACGAACAAGGTCGCTAAACTCTATTTCTCTACGTAGTTTTGATTATAATCGATGTTAAGGTTTCATTAAAAGTGATTCTTAATTAGTACATATAAGTAGGAGACGAACCAATCAGAATCCCAATGGAAGTCACGTGACTCAGCGACTACTATCACGACTTCATTCCTCATGGGACTCATCACGGAACAATACGTAAATTATGGTTTCAAATGCGTTCTGCGTTTCGGGAATAAATCTATTTGACGCTGTTGATGATGCTGATTTCCTCGAAGAAGATGACGACGACGACGACGATGATGATGCTGACGACGACGGCGATGATGAGGACGCTACGACAACGACGATGACGATGATGATGATGGGAAGGAAGACGATGATGTTGACGACGACGATGATGATGGTAATGACGACAAGGACGACGACGACGTGTTCCGGATCATCCCCTACCGCGTTGAAATTCATCAGCCATCTCATCCGTCGTTAAATGGACACATCTCCAGGCCTGGAGAGCCTCATTTATGGGGTGCTTGATGGCAGCATGGAATGGCAGGATCACACCAACGGTGCAAGTTGTCGCCTCACCAGATGTCCTCCTCCTCCTCCTCATCATCGTCGTCAACTGAGATAAAGCGAACTTTTCTGGAGATCTGGAACATGATGTGGCGGAATTTGACACTATCAACTATCAACCACTGTTATCACCAGATACTGTTGATAGTGTTGGATACATAAAATACTGTTGATAGTGTTGGATACATAAGATACTGTTGATAGTGTTGGAAACATAAGATACTGCCGGAAAGACTTAAGTCCGAAGTCGGAATCGATGGCCTTGCATTCTCTTGGATACAATCTTACTTTTTTAATGGAATCCAGTATGTGAACCTTGGCTACCACTCATCCACTCCAGTTGAACTTCTTGCTGGTGTTCCTCAGGGTTCCGTCCTGGGACCTTTACTTTTCACAACCTTCGCTTCATCTTTGTCCAACATCATTCACGACTTCCAAGTATCCTTCCATCAATATGCAGATGGCACAAGTCTTCTCTATCCTCTCCAGCGACAGCATGTCCGATCAACTCGCAAATCTGCGGAAGTGCACAGATGCAATCAATGATTGGCATCTCGTTAATTTTCTTCAACTGAATCCGTAGAAATCCGAAATCATGTTCATCGTCACATCCTCCCGCCTAAAAACTCTGTCTCCCTATAATAAATAATTCTCCATAAACATTACAGACACACTCCTTCCTTTGTCTACTGCTCTTCAACGTTTCGGTGTTACTTTTGATTCTCACCTCAGGTGATATATATATATATATTGTCTGGAACGTACTACCCTCCTCATAAGAGTTCAACCATCCCTGGAGCTCTTCAAACGTCGCCAGAAGACCCACCTCTTGAGGACACCAACATGAAGCTAACGAAGACACAAAAGGCGCCTCTGACGCGCTGCCCTTGTTGGACCACAAGAGTCAGAAGACAAGACGTTGACCTCGATGGAGCACCGTTCATCTGTGATGATGATGATGATGATGACATTGCTGCTGCTGGTGATGATGGTTTGGTTTG
>MPNW01000076.1:1919-95221 GCA_011800805.1 Hirudo medicinalis
TCATCATCATCATCATCATCATCATCATCATCATCATCATTATCATCATTATTATTATTATTATTATTATTATTATTGTTATTATTATTATTATTATAATGGAACTTCAAGACCACTGTAAACTTGGGGGAAGCTTAACCAGGTAGATCTCGATTCCTGAGAGAACCAGGGCTGCTCTAAGAAACCTCCGGAAATCTACTTGAGACTGAAATCTCCTTGAGAGTTGTCTGAAAGTATGGAGTAGTTATGTTGTGATGAAGTGTCCGATCAGATTTTTAAAAGAAAATTAGAAATTTAATCAAATGCAGATTAACCAGAATTTCATTCATTCGTCAGTGTTCAATTCACTGGTCTGAGTTATGAGTGGAATTTCCTCCCTTTTTATGTTCATGCTTCTAAATATTTGAGAGTTATGACTCAGAACAATGACTCTCGAGGCCTCTAATATTATGTTAATATCATATTATTAGCATTTTTAGGTGTTACCTTGTAGTTTTAAAAACATTTCAAACATTCATTCATTTCATCTGCTATTATCGCTGAACTCAGTTTGTTGGCTTTGGTGGTTGAGTCAGAGATTGTCATGTCAGAAATCACATTTCTGTTAAGACGCAAAAGATGAAATGAGAAAATGTTCAAATTCCTAGCAACGTTCAACAATTTTGTTTAAACAAGAGAACTAAATGATGTTAATAACATTGTAATAACAACACTGAAAATAATGCCGTTGTGTGAATAGTGTCATGCAAATAAAAATTGTAATATTATTTATTATAGTAGGACAAATAAAAAATAACAATGAATAAATAATAATGAAGAGAAAATTATTGCTGCTATTGTTATCGCCATCGTTATCGTCATCATCACAATTGTTATTAATTTTTAAATCCTTAATGATAAATCCTTAAGTCTCCAAAATGTTATTTTTCACTTTTGGGACTTTCTTGTGTAGATTTACAAATGCTTTTTCAAATCTCAATTGGATCTCTTGTTAATTAGTTTCAAAGCGGGTTTTCAAAATAAAGGATTCCAATACGAAATACTTAACATGCTCACGATTGAATATTTTAATGATTTCATTTTGACGGCAAACCTGCACGAATAATTTATAAATAAATAATAATAATAATAAACCTGAATTTATAAATTATCCGCTTGTTGCAATTTATACATCCGAGTTGTTTGACAACATTGAAACATGAATTCATGCTTCTCAGAAGCTTTCGTTTATTGATTGTAAAAGCGTATTTCACAAGAATAACAAGAATAATAAGAGAGGTACTTTTTAAAAATTTTCGTGCAAAGTCATAAAAAGTTTCGACACGTGGTCCTTGAAAGTTTGTATGTATTAAGTATTCGTTGAAATTTCTTCCATTACTCAGCTTGTGAATCCCCTTTTTGATGCTTTATAAAGAAGGGGACATGAGTTCTTGTAGGTGACTTCAGTTGTTTGAATTTCTCTGACATGTTCTTTAAAATTTGAAGATATGAGCGGATGTTATAGATTAAATTTCGGATGGCCTGGTTTTCTCTTTCTTGTAAGACTATTTTAATTAATAAAGTTCTAATTATTTTATTGGACCAGCTAGTTGACATTAATTTCTTCAAAGACGATTTGGCTGGGAGGAAACGCTGCCATATTCTGCACAACTTTCCTCAATTTCAAAGGGAAGGAGAAATTTACGTATTTATTCAACATTCTTCATGTTAGTTTCCACTTCAATCAATTAATTTAGTATTTAATTTGTTTAAGTGACTATTTTGAAGATATTTAATGAAGTTTATTCAAATTATCAATAATTAATGATTTATTTGTTAAATTATTTAATGTATAAGTACAACAATTTGTCGCTTAACGCAACGAAAGCAAACATAATTGTTGAGTTTTGAATTCAAAAATTCAATTAAAAAATAATTTATAAATTATTTGCTTTAACTTTCACTTTCACTTTTTTCTTTTTTTTGTTCGTCAAGGGATTTTAGAATTGAACTTTTATTTAAGAATATTATGAACATTTGAACATCTAGATTTACGAAGCCCGTTCATCTCTTAAAATTCCGGAAATATTGCAAATAAACTGATAATTCAATTCCTTTACAATGGACTTTCAGTACCCAATCTGCTTCTCTAAAGGGTCAGCAGAAGCACTGAACCTCAACTGTGCCCTTATCCTTCTCCCGGTCTGTAAAAACATTATTTCTTTCCTCAGAGGAATCTGTGGTCACAAAGTAATTATTACTCATTAAGAACTTTGATCAAAATTTTTCTATGTTTTTTTAAATTATATGTCAAAGCACGGTAAGTGTAATCGCTCGCAATTTTAATAACACGTTTCTTGCTCTTACTTCAGTGGTGTGGACCGAATGTTGTTCGTAGACAGCTTGACTACAACATCTTTTTTCACAAACTCGTCGGATACGCCATAGCTTTCTGGACAGGTGGTTTTATTATCATATGCATTTATTATAATTATATTTTGTGCAATAAAAGTGCTAGCATGAATAAAAAAAATGTTAGCTAAAATTCCACTCGAACTACATTTATTTTTTTAATGATTACATTGTAATTATAAGAAATAATTTCATTCAAATGTTTGATGAATAACAACTTGGAATGGACTATCTGCGATCATCTGATATCTCCGGCGGATATATTTGTCTGTGAACTAAATTTTTGAATTTTTGGGTAAAGCATAAGAGAACAGTGGGTCTTAAGTAATTTTATGACTGTTCAGAAGTATGAAGCAGTAAAAAATTAATACATAAATTGAATTAAAGATTTAATTCGATGGAAGCTTCGTTTGGTGCCATTTAGAAGTGATAGCATGAAATAAAGTAGTTTGCAAAACTAACCTATATCATTGAGTGCTTCAAAGAATCAGAACATTGACGAATAGTCTCATCAAGGAAGACAGTAACAACAAAAAAGTTCTCAACAAGCTGAGCAATAAAGCAACAAACTTTGTATGTCGATAAAATAGGAAAACAAAATAAGAGACCTCAGCAGGTCGAGTTTGATCGTAGTTTGCTTCAAAAAGAAGCACAAGATCCACCAGCCAGTCCTAGGCTCAGGCGTCTAAAAGGTTCGCCAACTTCTATCGCAACCCATAGCCATTTTATTTTGTTTTTTATAAACAATTATTCTGTTTACAAACTTTACAAAAAAATTATTATTAACTGACAATTAATTAATATTCCAGCTGTCCATTACATCGGACACACGTTCAACTTGGAAGGATTCATTCATGCCAACAACTCCAAAGAACCACTTCTCCTTCGTCTGAGTAAACTTCCTCACAACGAAAGTGATTCTTGGATCAACCCCATAACATCAAATGAGACGGTTAGGAATTAGAAGTTGAAGGAATTATTTCTCGATGATAATTATTTTATTAGAAATATATTTATAAATCTTTTTAAACAAAAACAAGTCTTGATGATGATTTGTAGTTCTCCGTACGTGAGGTGATGGTAATAATTCCCGGATGGTCTGGTGTGATAGCCACTCTAATCCTCATCATCATGGTGGCATCCTCCACTGAAGCTCTGAGGTCTGTTAGTAAATAAACTTTTAACCATCAACAATGATATTATTGCCGTTTTAATTTGCTGCATGAAATCAAGAATTAATGCTGTAAAATTAAATTATTACAGGAGAAACTTTTACGAAGTGTTCTGGTACACCCATCACCTGTTCATATTATTCTTCGTCTTCATTATTGTGCACGGACTCGGGTTATTTAGAACTTCCACTTTTGGAAAATTTATATTTTTGATATAAATATACGTATCATTCAACGTAAACATTTGATACTAGAATGATGGTGAAATCTATGGTAAAAATTAAAATACAACATTATTGTGTTTTCACCCCGCACCAAATCCCAAGCTTTTATATTTGACCCCTATCATAAGTGCGTGTTTCATTCGTGAAAATACAATATATCCTTAAAAATACATGCAGGAATTAAATTGATATTTTATTATAAATAATTTACCCTTGTAATATATAGTAACATTTATACTTTAAAGAGGTGTCGTTCGAAGCCAATCAAATACCTTTGAACACAATCCTACAATATGCTCCAAAAGTCCACAAATTTGGGGGAAAAGTGGTGATTGCCCCATGCCCAAGTTCAGTTCACAATCTCCCTACGTATGAAGATGTGTTCATAATTTGTGATTTTTTTCTTATTTCTAATTGTTTTTTTTTTGTTTTTTTTTTCAAATAATTTGTAATCAAGTGAAATTATCGAGTGTTTACGATAAATCTTGTTAAATGCGGATTTTGTTGAGAGAAATGTACCATTGTTTGTGCTTCTTATTTACACAGCTGTTTAAAAGCAAGGTGAATATATGTGAATTTAATATAATAAAAAATTATTATGAAGTTTCAATTCAATTACCTAAACTCATTTCGCAGACTTGGATGTGGGTGACTGGGCCACTCATTTTGTATGCTATTGAATGTCTCATAAAGTTGATAAACAGGTTCAGAAAAGTTGAAATTGTCGAGGTATTTTCGTGCTTTCAACATTTAAACTGAAACTATTTTATTGAATTTTGTTTAAAAACATATTTTAATAAGTTACAAATTATCTATTTCGCCGCTTCTAATGCTATATGACACTCGATATTTTATACAGAATCAAAAGAATTACACAAATACATTCTAATGTGATAGGCTCTCATCCACCCGTTCGATGTTCTTGAGTTGAAGATGAAAAAAGGTGGTTTCAGGAGCAGTGCTGGCCAGTACATCACCATCATGTGTCCTTCTCTGTCTTACCTTCAGTGGCACCCATTCACTCTCACATCCGTAAGACATTTTTTCATCTATTTTTATGGCGGGGATAAATTTCTGATTGAGATTCTAACTTCAATGTTTATGAATTGTTGTCTCTTTACTTATAAACTTGACAATGCAAGAGGAGTTGAATGAGTCATCATCTTTTGATTGATAGGCTCCGGAGGATGACTACTTTTCAATTCACATCAAGGCTTATGGCGATTGGACGAAAAATCTTTACATAAAATTCAAACAAATTATTGAAGATTCCAAACCGAACGGGAATATTCTTTATCCCAGGTACGTATGCATTAATGTAATACAAATATTATTCATTCTTATTATTTGCTGTAATAGGACTTATTAGTCCACTCAATGTAAAAATGGAACAATTTAATTTATTAAAAAATGTAAATATTATGTGATATTGCAATATAATAATCAGTTCATTACCGCCAAATAGAAAGCTTCCATCACTCACTATGAAAGCGCCTATTTACTTAATTCACAAGAACAAAATAATAACAAAGAAATAAAGGATGTTTATGGTTTTAAACTGATATGTTAATTAACCCCCGGCTAGAATGTCAATACGATATTTCTCATTTTATTGAGGCTATTTTTATAGTTCTTTGTTGTTGACATTATTTCTGGTTCTCTACTTGAGATTTTAGGATTAATTGTGAAACAATTTCTTAAAATATATTATCATTACTAATATTATTATTAATATTTCAGGATATCTGTTGATGGTCCTTTTGGCACATGCTGTGAGGTTTGTAACAAGGAATAAATTGTCGACGTGAATGAATGTATTCGTTTGCTCATTCGTTCATTCATTCATTTAAATTGCTTTTGAATCACATTTGTTTAATTAAAATGCAAGAATTTGTTTCGGTTCAGCTACATTTTTTATATTGAATGATATTTTATAAAATGAGAAGAGACTAAAAATGGATTCCCCTAATACCGAGATATTATGAATACATAATAAATTTTCAAATTACATTTCAGGACGTTTTCCAGTACAAAGTTGTTATGTTGATTGGTGGTGGAATAGGGGTTACTCCCTACATTTCCGTTCTTAAGCACATCTGGTTAATGATTTAATAATAATAATAATAATAATAATAATAATAATAATATTTTTGTGATGCATAAATAATACAAAATATTAGCAATTATAAGAAATTATCATGAATTTACTTTAGGCATCTGCATAAAAAAGGAGACAAAATAGGCATAAAGAAAGTATATTTTTACTGGATTTGTCGAGATGCAACATTCAAATGGTTCAATCAGATGCTCAGGCAACTGGAGGAAGAAATTGAAACTGACAACGATGCTTTCATTTCCATCAAAATCTTCTGGAGTCGAGGATGGAATTCAGAAATTGTGAGTGGCGAAATTTGAACAATTTTAAATTGTAGAAGGAATTAGTTTTTTTAAAGAGATAATCGCGCTTAATACAACCTTTTCTATTTCTTGTCTTATTTTCATAAACATTCATTACCCATCTGCTAAAATAACAACTTTCAAATGCTTAAACAGCGCAATAGAATTCTGCAAAGCGACTGTAGCCAAGAAGATGCAGTTACCGACTTGAAGAGTAAAACCAATTTTGGCAGACCCGATTGGAATGCCCTTTTCGGAGAAGTTCGAAAAGCCGACAGGTTTGTCGCTTGATTCACAAGACAAACATAAACTATGTTAGTAAGTGATTTGATTTTCGCAGTGAATACGATGTGGGAGTGTTTTGTTGTGGCACGAAATCACTTTCGAGGTGCATTAAAGTCCAATGTGTCAACCATTCGAATGTCCTTCCCCTCGCAAAACCTCGCTTCGCCTTTCACAAGGAGAAATTCTAATGGAATGTTTCCAGCTATTTTGTCGTTGCTCATTTTGTAAATTATTACTTGTTTTGCATGATGAATTTGAAATTATGCTTGTCAAAACCTTAACATTGACGTTAAGCGACCGCCACTTTGTTGGAACTTTCACGTTGTCAGCACGTGAACTACTTCCTTTTTGAATCACGATTTCAAGAATAAATCCCCAGATTAACTTTAACTTGACTTGATTATGTTTGATGTTAGTCAGGAGTAAATATACTGCTTTGTTGCATTATTCACTTGAAAATTATTTTATTGTCTGAAATTATTGAAACTCATCTGTTGATTTTCAAATTATCAAAATGATTCAGACATCATGTCAAAGTCAGTGGAGCGTGAAAGTACATACCTAGATAACTGCATAAACTTAATAATAGGATCATGCTTTTGTCGGAAACTGTTTTTTGGTCCCAGAATCACTTCCTTGAATGATTTTGACATTCTTTAACTCCATAAGGTTCTGTGGAAATGATTATCATCGCAGCCAGCTATAACAATTTTTGCATTCAACGTACAAGCATTCCAGGTAGCTAACTGGAAAGCGGAGTAATCTTTGAATTGCTGGCACGCTCAAGTACTAAGTAATTTAAAAAAATGTTTGTGGTATTTAGTCTTTCAATTAAATATACTTCTAAAAATATCCAACGCAAGGTCTTAGATTCTGCACTGTATTTTGGTAGCCTCGCGTTTTTAAGCACTGGAGAGTTAACCAGCTGACTAATGGAAGAATTAGTAAGACTGAAAGATCTATTGACTCCTCCCTGATTTCACAATGATCTGCAAACAGTAGCGAACTTGTGAGCATCTCAGGTGATAATATTTAACGGGACTCATGAAAGTATGAAAACATCCTGAAGGCTTGTACAGCTAACAAAGGCAGCACTTTCCTTCCTCTATTTAAAAGGCCTACAATTCTCGCTGGCTTCAATCTTTGAAATTTATGTTTATGATCAGTACCTACAAATTTCACAAATATTTCTTTGTACTTTATTTCATTTTCTCAGTGGATACAAGTTAAATGAGCTGCTACAGATTTACCATCGGATGGCCAGGATTAATTCTTCTTGTGAGTTATTTAAAAAGGAAGCAACCATTACATAATCTTGATTCAAAACTTATCACAATCATATCAGCTCATATGGGCGGGCGGGAACATGGCTCTCTTTTGGTTTACTTTTGCTAGCTACATGTGGGATGCTGAATATATCTACATTTTCAAGCTGCTCGGGGTGAGTCACATATAAAATAAAATGACAACCATAAAATTAAATTCGGTTTAATTACCTGTATGTTATGTCGAAGTTGTCAATCATCTATTTGTAATCATGAAACTATTATGTTCCAGTTTTCTCTCAGTTTTTCCAGAGGAGCTGCACAAGCATTGAACTTCAATTGTGCTTTGATTTTATTGCCTGTATGTAGAAATTTAATTTCTCTGCTTAGAAGATGTTTTGGTTTCAATCACGAAGTTAGAAATTATTTGTGCTTGGTAAACGGTTTTGGAGATGCACATTTTTTAAATTTCTCTCCTAGCAATGTTTCGGACCAAAAGCAATTTGTCGACAGTTGGACAGAAATATTTTCTTCCACAAAATTGTTGCCTACTCTATATGCTTCTGGACAGGTTAATTATTCTATTTTGTTTCCTTGTAAAAAAGTTACTGTTTAAAATAATATATAATAATAATGATTTTTTTTACATCAGCAATACATTACATTGGTCATTGTTTTAATGTCGAGAGATTTGTTGCTGCTGCCAAAGCAGGACAAGACATGCAAGAAAATCACATCAGCAAACTTCCATATCATGTCAATGGCAGTTGGGTCAACCCAATTAGAAGAAATGAAACAGTGAGTAATATGAGGGCAATGATGCTCTAAATTATGAAGTAAATTAAACAATTGCTTTAGTTTCCAGTTTTTGAGTTGTTAACTATGATTCCTGGATGGTCTGGTCTGATTGCCCTCACAGTTCTAATTGTCATGGTGTCTGCTTCCACTGAAACCATCAGGTATTTCAAGCCATTCACTGATATGGTGAATAGATTTCAATGAATAAATAAATAATTTGAAGGTATCATATGCATTATTGTAACAATCCATCATTAATTTCCATTAATGATTTCCAGGCGAAAGTTTCATGAGGTATTTTGGTACACGCATCACCTGTTTGTTCTTTTCTACATCTTTATCATTGTTCATGGATTTGGGTTAGTTTTTAAATAGTTCTTAATTTAATGCTTAAAACTTGTAATCAAATAATTTTTTAGTGGTTAATGAAACCATTAAATTTGTAAGCATTATTTTGATATATCTGCATTTCAGTGGTATCATAAGAGGTCAAACAAATCTTAAAAGTCATGACCCAAAGAAATGCCTCAATAAGACACAGGCTTGGGGAATAGATGAAGACTGTCCTTGGCCAGAATTTTCCCCTCATGAAGCTGATGTTAGTGGTTGTAGTTATTTATGCATGCAATGAACTATAACCTAACTCTAATCCCATTAATAATCAACTTTACAGACATGGATGTGGGTGACCGGACCCCTGGTATTGTATGGAATTGAAAATATCATCAAATTGGTCAACAGATTCAGAAAAGTGGAAATAGTTGAGGTCAAATACTGCTAGTTGTTAATCTAAATCTCCTCAAATTAGACTGACAAATCATCTGTGGATGCCTTTATTGCTTAACATCTTATAAATATTCTAATGTTATTTATTTAAATCAGGCTCTCATCCATCCATCTGATGTTCTTGAACTGAAGATGAAAAAAAGTGGTTTCACGAGCAATGCTGGCCAGTACATCACCATCATGTGTCCTTCTCTGTCTTACCTCCAGTGGCACCCATTCACTCTCACATCCGTAAGTCTTATATTATGTAAATGTGCTTCATTTATGTAGCGCCATATGCATAGCATCAGAGGTGTTTTTTGTCAACCATTTATATGGTGCTCCTTCCCAAGGGCACTTGTGGCAATGCAGGGTTTCGAACACGACACATTACGACGGTCGCCATTACCACCATATGCAGGAACGCTATCCATTCAGCCGACCTGCACGCTTATAAATGTGGAGTGCATAAATTCAAGTGATATTTGCGAAGTTGTTATTGTTGCCTTGGATGGGGCTAAGATATTAATCAGCTGAAGAAAGTAACACTTGTTCAGCCGTCATAAAATTTATCAGAATAATTCTTCAAATGAACCTAACACATGCCCTTTATGAGATCGATTTTCAAGTTCAGAAGTATGTCACAAACCAATCAACTTCAACTCACTCATTATGAAACATCTTGCAATTTTGTATGCAACTACAAATGACTTAATTCTTGTATTATTATTGCTTTAATTATTAGTTTTACATGTGCTTCTATGATATTTAACCCCCAGGCACCAGGAGATGACTTCTTTTCAGTCCACATAAGAGTAGTTGGTGATTGGACTAAACATTTGTGCTCCCTTGTAAAAGACATCAATGCAAAGAAGGCCCAAAATAGTCAGATGTCATATCCCAGGTTATTACAAAACACCTTAAATAAAACTTTTGCATCCATCAGGAATTTTCAATTCTTTTTAATGAATTCCTGTTTGCTAAAAAATGGTCTCCTATGCATAATTAAGAAAACAAATTGTATATACAAATTACAGGCTTGCTGTCGACGGACCTTTCGGCACATGCTGTGAGGTATGGACATTCGCAATGTTTGTGCTAGATTTCATGAAACATTAAAATAATAAAGCCTGACAATCACTAGTGTACTGCAAGTTGCTTTATCTCTCGAGTACAATGCAAAAAACAAATTTAAACTATTTCCTTAAGGTTATCTTGATCATTCTAATTTGGAAACAGGATGTTTTTCGATACAACGTTGTCATGCTGATTGGAGCCGGCATTGGAGTTACTCCGTTTGCATCAATTCTCAAGCACATTTGGTAGGTGGTCGCATGAGCCAAACCTCTAAAAATGGAGTCTGAATAGGTAACGAATAGCACAACTAAGATAATGTGATCTATTGAATGAGCTTTCAATTGCAAGGTTCTAAGGTATAACATGTACCCCTTATAAATATGAATGTAACCGACTTATATAGTTGACATAAGGCGTTGATTCAACACCTTTTAGTGGAAATTAAAAGCAACATTTTAAATCAATAACTTGTATAACCTCAGGTACTTATACAAAGAGAAGAAGGAACTGCACATGTTGAAGAAAGTCCACTTTCATTGGATTTGCAGAGACAAAGCATTCAGATGGTTCAATGAGATGTTGAAGCAATTGGAAGACAAGGTGCAAGAGACAGGAAATGACTCATTCATGTCTATAAATATACATCTAACAAGGGGCTGGGATGATGATATTGTGAGTTCTTGCAATTTGATTCTTCAGCAAAAGAAATTATTTAGGACAATAAAATCTTTTTTTTTTAGCAAAAGCAAGTCATTCAAACCATAAGTGAACCTGTTGACTGTTTGACAGAACTAACAAACAAGACCAAATTTGGAAGACCAAACTGGGAAAAAATCTTCAAGGAAGCTGCTTCTGAGCATCCGTAAGATTTCGTAAACCTTACGTGCAATAATTAAAGAGAATAAACCTCAAATCATTTTCATTCAGAAATGAAGAGGTGGGAGTATTCTACTGTGGTCCAAAAGAATTAACAAAGCCATTAAGATTTCATTGTGGGAAAAACTCAAATCTCGTCCCACATGGCAGACCACGTTTCATCTTTCACAAGGAAAATTTTTAATGACCAGTATAAGACATTGGAAAATTTTGCTTTTACTGAATTCAAATAACTTGTTATTGTCAGAAATTATTGTTTCAGTTTTTGCACAAAAAGAGGCTCATCCAGGTTTTGTAAATACAGCAAGAAAAACACCTACGGGTATTCTGAACAAGGATGGCTTTGAAACAACATGACCAATCATTTTCAATGTTTTGCAATGTATGCAGATTAATCAAATTCCACAACACAATTAAATGATTTTATAAAAAAAAAATCATATACTATAAGTATAAGACAAGTATAGTACATATAGGAAATTTCATATACTGAAAGTATTTTAAATTCCACACAAATTTTTACAAATGACAAAGTGGACCTACTTTGAAAGTTATATTGAGGGTGAGGTTAAATCCAGGTGCGAATTTATTAGGAAAGAAACGGATCCCTAAATAAATCTTTTACTGATGGGCGGCTCTTCAGATCTCTTGTAAGGCATTTCTGGAGAACAAATTAGGTGCAGGAGGAGATGGAATCATATCTCAAATACATAAAGAAGTACCTTCAATGTTTGTACAACAGTTGGACCAAGGAGTGTGGGGGAAAAAGAAATTTCTTGTGATGTTATGGCCATTATTTTCTGTAGTGGGTTGTTGATCTTCTGGAATGGGGGAGCTCCATAAACCATGCTGTACAGGATGCAACCCAAACTCCATACATCTGACTTCGGCCCAACCTGATGAGAAAGAATGCATTCACAACATTAATTCATTTAGTGCACTCAAAATGTAAAAATTTATGAAAAAAATTATAACCACTTGGAGCATCTTAACAGCAAAATTTAGGTAAATACATAATTCTTCAATACATGGTTAGTGAACAATGAACAAAATACTAAAAGGTATTTCTTAGTCATATTCTTCACAATTAACTTTTATAGGAGAAACACACCTTTATTTTTATCTCAGAACCATCTGGTTCTGAACTTAAATTGGTGAATGCCTCAGGGCTCATATAATTATAAGTCCCCATAATCTGGTCACTTGTGACACTGGTATGATCAGGCAGAACCTTCTTTGAGATTCCAAAGTCAATCACTTTTAGCATCCCTCTGACAATAACGAAATTTGCTGGCTTCAAATCCCAATGTACAATACCTGGTATTTTTCGAACACATAAAGAGCCTTAGAAGTTCAACCTCATCTTGAAAAATTGAGAAAAAAAAACAAACCATTGTCATGAAGAGAATTAACGGCCGTCAACATCTGTGACCAACAAAACTTGATAAGAGAGGAAACACCATCAGGATTAGCTTTGGAGTGATTCACAAAAAATGATTTGAGGTCCATTTCACCCCTTTCCATCACCAAGTACAACTTCTTGTTCTCAGTATCAAGGAAGCTGCAAGTAAATAGTAAACAAAGAGGAACTTGAGGAAAACATTGTCAATAATTTAGTGTCAACTATTAGTACGTGCATAAAATGTAATCGACAAATGATGTAATAGTTATAAAATGTTAAAATATTATTATCTGAATTAAATGAAGCTTACTTACTCATCATGAAGCTTTATGATTCCTTCACAACCCTGTAACTGCTTCATTATTGACACTTCGTTGATGTACGAAGCAATTGTAGATTCGTCAGCATCCGTCAAATCAATGCACTTGATGGCACAATCCTGAATATCTCTGCTTGAGCCTCTGTAAACCTACAAAATACAGTTTGATTGCATTAATGTAGATCAACAACTTGAAAATGGCTAGTCAATTCAAATTGAAACACAAAAGTAATCACAAGCTGTTACAAGTCTAACAGTTTGCTTCATGCAAATCAAAACTCACCATGCTGAACCCTCCTTTGCCTAGAAGTTCGTGCTTAATAAAAAGCCTCATTCCAATCATCAGTCCATTTGCTGGAATATTTAAACAATGGGAATTGTATGTTGTGGCTTGATTTTTGGTAACTTGTAGAACAGGCTGAAATCGTAGATCAGTCACTTCTAGACTGGAAGGATCAAAGCTATCATCTTCCTTGTCATCTAGTTCAGCAGAAACATGGTCCACAGGAACTCTGAGAGGTGGTCTCATGCATCTGAAATGCGATGATGATAATAAATCCGTGCTCAAAAATAACCAAACCAATTGACCTACCGTGACTGAGTTTTGCATGCTGAACGCATCCAAGAAGTTCTTGCTTGAACAGAGCATTCGAGTGTGGTGCTCCTATTCCATTCAGTCATTGAGGGGTCGTTTTGAATATCAGAACAACTTTTCAATTTAGAAAGTGGATTTGGCCAAGGGGTTGAATGATCCTGACAATCAAGTGATCTGGTTTTTGTAGATTCCCCTTTCTTTGGTAGCACTTTGGTAGCAGACTTCAAGTCTTCAGAACTTAAGAGCTTTTTAGTCTCAGGGGATAAAATACTTACAAATGATTTATTTTCAAAGCAAAATTCCTCATCACTCCATTCAGATACTTTGGATTTGTTGATTTCAACTTCTTTTGGAAGATATGTTGAAACTTGATCCCCATAGTCAAAATCATTATCGTTCTCTGTTTCTGTGATAGGAACTCGCATGGGAGGTCTTGACAGCCTTCAAAAAAGTATGTAACTTGATTTAAAAATATGTTTATTGATCAGAATTACTTAGAAGCTAAGTATTTCAGCTCACCTTTTCTTTGGTTTCAGTGCATCCGAATCCACATTTTGAGTTAAATGATAAGACGACTTGTGAGCTGTTTGAAAATTACAGGCAGAAAGTCGGAGATTTTTGTTTGGTGAGGAATCATGACTGAAACCTTCTAAAGAATTTGTGTGTCTTGCCAGAGGGGGCTCAGAAGCAGAAGAAAGAGTTAGGCACCTCAAATTGCTTTCTGGTGTTACTCTTTTGTCGGGATGGGAGCAAATAAATGGCAGACAACCCGAGATTTCAACAGGATTTACATGCGACTCGATATTCATGTTTTCAACTATCTTGTCTATATCATGCTTTCCAGATTTAGATGCAATAGTTTTCAGAATATCAGAGAAATATGTAGAGTCACACTCAGAGATGTTTGCACTTGAATCAAGAACTTTGTCACAATAAGCATTGATTGAGTTGTCCTCATCATCAAGATCAAGATTAATAGAATTCCTTGAAACCCTCATTGGCGGCATGATATGCCTATGGAGAATAAACTACATTACACTAAGCAATTAGCAATTAGAAACAATTTATTTTGTCACCTTTTTATGGAGATTGTAGCTTGATTGTTGGGCAGACATTGTGAATGACCAGGAGTAAAATAACTTGAGGATGAAGTAAGAGCAGATGAAAGTTTGGGTAACTGGAAAGCCTCATTTTCTAAACTATGTGTGGACTTTGGGAGAAGAGGCTTATCAAATGATCTTGAAGTTCTGCTCAAAGAATTTTCGCTTATACCAAAGTCCATTCCTTTGATTATTTTTTGTACATGGTCACTTTCATCAATGCATCCCATGTGGGATGGAAATGGCTTGGTTAATTCCTCTGCATTAGAATATTTATTACTGTACATAGTCTGTCAATAACCCGATTTAAGTAAATAAATATCTTAATTTCATAATTGAACTAATTAAAATAATTTATAAACATGTCTTTTACAGTGATGCGAAGCGGAGTTTAATTTATATCTGTACAATCTACTTACAGGTTAAGAAACACACCGGTCTGAAATAAATAAGATTTGCAAAATATAATTCACACTGGCCAATATTCAAGGAAAACCAAAAAAGTCAAAATGTGCAACAAAAACAAACCACCCAAACATATGAATAGTCCGCCCAAAGACAGTACAAAATGATAAAAATCAAATTTTTATGATTTGTCTCAAAAATTGTTTTCTAAATTTTTTAAAGAATAACAAAGTTAACAAATGACTTGGAATAAATAGCCATTGTAATTCGTGCATTTATTCTCTAAGATCCTGTACTGTACTCCTGTACTTATTGAAAAATATTATTATTATTAATTGTACAATCTTTAAAACATATTTTTCAATATAATCAATCGGACATTTTGCTGCTTTCAACTTCCTAAATTCACCTTAGGTTAAATACCTGAAGTCCAAATATTCGCAACAACTGTTCTGTGATTTATCGTAATATGTATGACTGAGGTTCACCATCGCGACCCTGTCAGAAAGCATTGAGTTTAAGCGACCATTCCTTCTCTACTTCGTCTCACTAGTCACTAATAGGACATCTGATACAACAACATAACTCAACAACCAGACGTTGAGTTTTGGTTATTCCTGAAAGTGGGTAAAACGATGGCTTTTACTAGCCTGGCTGGTAAAATAAATACTTTGATAACCCCCGGGAGCGCACCCTCTAAAAAGATTGTTTACCATCCGAAAAGCAAGCGATGGACTTCCTGCCTAACGAGATGACCTTTTTTCCTTGTTCCTCACCAAATGTCAGAAGGGCAAGGGCAAACAGCAGTGAAAATGAACTAGTCTAGGCCTTCCTGCAACAAGTAATGGGGTCAACAATTGTTTAGATATTCTTTACGTTAACTTGTTGGAGACCCCCAAATTTATATGCATGTGTTTTACATGATACAAATCTCCCCCAACTCTAACAAATGCAACAAATAGGTAATTTTTTAATTAGTTCATTTGAATACAAAACTTTCTAGTGTCAGACAATGCTAATTCAGTGAAGATGTTCCTGCTTCTATCATATTTCTTCATTTCTTTTTTAACAAATCCACAAGTTTCAAAATCCCAAGAGAATCCCAAGAAAGCAGAAGATTGATCAAGTCTTATTTATTGGCACAAGGGAGTGCTTTTCGACAAAATTGTTATGTCCCTTCCTGGACATAAAAAGTAGTAATGTTTAATTAAATATGCCTCATGAAAACTATAGAGAGGCATTTACTTGAAACATTGAGGACAGTAAAAGTCACCATAGCATTCAAGGCATTGGAATTCTGTATTTTCATTACAAATGCAACACCATTTCTCCTCGACAGTTCCATCGCATTCTTCTTGTTCCCATTTCTTTGAGAGATTTTACTTTCAAATGATTTCCAATATCTTATTCGTATAATATAGATAATATAAACAATACAAACTTTTCTTAATTCCTTAATAATGCTGCTGGAATTCATTTCTTCATGTCTTTCTTTTCTTACCTGAATGAAGCAAAATAAAAGGTTTTAATATCTTGATTAGGTGCTCAGCACAAGGCCAATAGATTCAAATAACATATTTAGTATAATAAAAAGAGACTTGAATAATGCCATGATAAAACCTCTTTCTTGAGATTTTCAAGCCTATCCAAAATTTGTTTATCTTCTTCATTATGTTCGTTTGACGTTTTTTCCTCCAACTCTACTTCTTGGGTGGCCTTCTTTATGAGATCATCAACATTTGTGAAGTCTTGTTCACCAACTTCAGCTGAGGTCGTGCCACCTCAAAGAGAACAAAATCCAATTAAAACAACAACACTCCCATCAACAACAATTGTTATTCCTGGTAACTCTTCAAACAACCAGAATGAATTTTCATGAATTAAATGCAAAACATTGTGAGAGCTCTCAGCTTTGTTAGATTTAACACATACTCTTTAACGATTCATCCTGAGAACTTACCAAGAGAAATGCTGCCGTCCAAGTAAACTTCATTCAAAATCTCTTCTAACAAGTTGTCTACCTCATCCTTTTTTATAACTTTGGATGATTCCCGCTAATAAGCAATTAGAAAATTGTTACTGTTAAATAACAATTAAAATAACAATAAATTGTTAAATGAAGCTAATGTTAGGTTATGTCCATAAGATTTGTTAACTTCAACTACCAAGCTTCAATTTTTGTTATGATTTTCGAAAGATTAGTTGAGTGATTGACAATTATGTTCCAAATGACATAAGATGTCTGCAACTTAAAGTAGATACTTGGTTGAAAGATTTTCACATACTGTTACATTAAAGAAAATGCATTCATTATTACATGTCTTAATAAATGAGAAATAATTTTACAAATCACATATTTAGAATCTCCATGAGCTTCTTTGATAATCTTCAATCTTTGTTCCAACTCCTCCTCTGATGGAACTTTCTTAGAATCACAATTTCCTGAAATCAATTAAATTCTAATAACATGAAGAATCCTATAGTGAAAACTTTTGTAGTAAACTTTTTGTATGTTCATTTATTTTGTTGCTTGTGAGCAGAGGGTTGCAAACTCTTATTCAATTAGAAAAAGACAAAAGAAACAACAGCAATTAAGAGACAAATTAGGTAAAAAAACAATAATTTATCAAGAAACCTATGTAAGAGCCCTTTAAATTTGCAAGTCTAGCCAAGAGTTCATCATCCTTGTTTTTAATTTCTTTTTTTGCTTTCTCTACCACTCTCTTTTCCTTATTTTGTATGGCAACTTTTGCTTCCGCAATTCTCCTATAATGAAAAGTAATATTTCATGAAAATGTAAAGAATAGGAAAGAAATAGATGGCAATCATTACAAAATTAATCTAAAACTACCAACTTGGCAAGGACCTGAGGAGGTTCAAAATCAGCTGAAGATTTTGTATGTTGATTAATTCTAAAAAAAAATTCTTCATTCAAAAACGTAAATTACATTTCAAATGTTTATAGATCTTCCACAATCCATAGAATTGAAGAACTATAACTACATCACTAGGGCTCATCAATAACCACATAACTAATTTTCCACATAGCTAATTGTTTTTATAATGCTTTTTGTTTCTACAAACCCAGAAAGAACTTCATAGCATTTGTTGCACACTAAACATTTTTCTCCACTGGTTTTATGAATTATAGCCTTTTTTGTCAAGCATTTCTTGCAAAACGAATATCCACAACTTCTGCAACCAAGCTTTATAAACAAAATTTGATGTATGTATCCTTATCTTTATAAAGAATGGACATAATTAGCCAAAAGTCTAAATTTTACCTCCTTATTGAATAAACTAAAGGTGCACCAGCAACTATAACACTTTCCTGACATGTTCCAAAATCAACGGTATCATAAGATTTCAGAACTTCTCTACTCTATAGAACCACCGATTAGCAATGTTTACATGCAGTACATGAATAAGAATTGAATACTGAACTATTTCAGAAAAGTTATTAAATCAAATGAGCGTTTAGAATGGAAAAGCACAATATGTTCATAATAAGAAATTATTTGAAATCTTAAAATTGATCATAAGCATGACTTTAACA
This sequence comes from Hirudo medicinalis, assembly GCA_011800805.1. Classification (NCBI taxonomy): domain Eukaryota; kingdom Metazoa; phylum Annelida; class Clitellata; order Hirudinida; family Hirudinidae; genus Hirudo; species Hirudo medicinalis. Next base: position 20,547 of record MPNW01000076.1, read on the forward strand.
AGTAGTGACCATTTTTAAATAGTTGTTTTTAATTGTTCGCATCTTTAACGTTTTCTATTTTATTACATTTACATTTTATATTTACAAAATGAAGAGGAAGAAAAACCTCAGACTTTCAATTAACATAACGTAAAATTATTATTATTTCTGTGTATTGTGCTAAAGCTGTGATCATCTGGTGTTTCTGCGAGTTTCTGTACATTTAATAACAAATTCGAATATTATCTGGACGACTGTCAGGGCATTTAGTCGTGATGGAGTCTGTACCATTTCCCATGAATTGCCCGCTTAGATCCAGCGACATTGAAACTACCAACAGAGCTTCTACCTCCGGAAACGTCACAACCAGGAAAATTCACATACCTCTAGTTTCTTTAGAACAGCCAGAGTTCGTTTCAATACAGATGGAGAAACCTCTTGTTCGAAAGAGAACTTTTAAAATTATTGTTCTTGGGGATTCTGGAGTGGGAAAAACATGTTTAACATACAAGTTTTGTCAGGGAAAATTTCCTGCTCAGACAGAAGCAACAGTTGGTGTTGATTTCAGGGAAAAAATAATTCAGGTGGCTAATGAATCAATTAAGGCTAGTATTTAATCTTTATGAGGCACTTTATTAGCCTCAAATTATTTATAATTAAAGAATGAGGTTTTTTTATGTCATCAGATTCAAATTTGGGATACAGCTGGTCAAGAAAGGTTTCGAAAAAGTATGGTGCCACATTATTACAGAAATGTACATGCAGTCATATTTGTTTATGATGTGACAAGAAGATCAACCTTCGAAAACATTCTTTCGTGGATGGTGGAGTGTGAACTCCATAATCCAGGAAGAGAGGTACAAGCTTATGTAACAGCATCATAAGTTAAAAATTTAATTTCTTTAATGTAAGTGGTATTACTATGGTCAGTATTTAATTAACGAAGGTTCCTGGAGTGCTGGTTGGAAACAAAAACGATGCCCCAGCCCACTTGAGAGAAGTCCACACGAATGTCGCCACTAATTTTGCTCGCCTTCATGAAATGGAATTCTTCGAGACCTCGGCCAAAAAGGACTCCTGGTGTCCGGAAGCCCCATCGGACGAGGGGCTTTGTTGCCACGGCCATCACACTGTGGAGTCTGTGTTTGTGACCCTGGTGTGCAAGTTACTTCTGCTCCGGACGGGTCTCACGCCCACCCCGGAAGATGGCAGAAGGTTCAACCTGGTTGAAATGAGACCTGTGGTGGTGAAGCGGAATGATGAATGCTCATGCTGAATCATGTTGGAGATTGATGCCAATCTTGGTGGATTTAAGTGATGTCATTCACGGTGATTGCTAAAAAGCAATCAGTTACAACTGGTTATTTAATGTATATTAAATTCCATCATAGGTGCCACATTTATTTGATGGTTCCCTGATCTTTGCTTCAAGTGCTCATGTTTGTGATTCACATTTTGATTCCCTTTAATCGGAAGTGACTCATGTTCATGTTTGACTGAATATCAAATTGTGCAAAATTAACAGGCATGGAAATTTCGTTCAGTGAGAGATCTCATATTTTCGTGAAATTTTATTTGATCATTGTTTCATCTGATCTGTCTTTTCCTCTGTTTATTTTTTTAAGTTTGTTGCTTTAATATGTCATCTAATCTGACTGCAATAGCCCTTTTGGGTTAATCTCTTGTCAAACATCCTGCATTTTGTAATTTTTGCACTTGGAAAACTTCTAAACATTACTTGTCCTAAGGAAGCATAGATTCATATTCTTTGTTGTGAGAATACTGATGCTGATGTGAAGTTTGTTCAGTCATGAAACTCATATTTCTTTTTGTGCAATATATCTGGTCCACCTCGGACTTGGATTTTATTTTCTGCTAATCACAATAAAAACTGTTTAAACCAACAGACTCTTTTTTTGTCCCTATGAGGATAGACAGTCTATTATTTTGTATTTATTATCTGACAATCTCATTAAGAATCACATGAGGAGGTGTTTCAATTGTTCAATAAAGGAGAATATTTAGCAAGCATTCAACAGTTGACAAATACTCTGATACTCCATATTCTGTCTGAAGCCGAAATTAATTGGCTTCCTTCCTCACTAGACTGATTTATTTGGATCTGCTGGATGGGACACATAAGTCATTTGATTCTCTTTAAAATTGGTTCGACAGTCAGAACATCGCCTGCTTTTTAGTTGCTCCTTCTAAGCTTTTCATGACTCAAGACCATTTGTTATTATTATTAGTATTAGTATTTATTATTGTTGATATTGTCTATTATTTTAAATTATTATTGCTGTTGCTATTGTTAATAAATGTTCAAAATCTATTGCATTGTGACATAAGCTGGATTGTCCACTTAAATATTTCTTATAATTGTGTTTCTTGAGCTATTAAGTTCCTCTCAGGAGATGATAAACCAAATCAAGAAAAAACTGAATCGAATGCGATCAAAAGTTTAATCATTTCAAAAAAGTTTGAATAGTTCTTCGAATACATTGATTTGGACACACTCACGCACAGAGCACAATTTATTAATCAGAGTCGAGGTCGCTTCCATTCATAACAGCACTCCTTATTTCCATCTTGTGGAGAAGAGATACTGATGAGATTGAGGGAGCACATCGCTCGAAAGGCATCACGGGCGATCAACATCATCAGTTTCTTAAGAGGCCTTCCATAAGAGTCGGTGCAATAAAGTATTTTCCTCACCGCGTAAGCACCTGCATTATAAGATCATCTCGGAATTTACTCCCTATCTCTCTCGCTCGGAGTGGACCATCTTGACACAATTCCAGTAAGATATCAAGGTATTTCCATATTTTTGTTTATCTAAATTGTTTTAATTTGCTGTTTGTGGGTCTGCTTAATATAGCTGGTGGATATATTTGTTGGCAAAATTGGAATTATATTAAACTGTTGAGTGAGAATTCTAAAAGTACTGAGGAGATACTAATAATGGATAAATAAGCATGAAGATGCAATTCCTTTCACTGTTGACCGTTACTATCAACGCCTATGAAGTTGAGGACGCTTGACTGGAGAATGAATCATAATTATCGAACTCAATCTGGAGTGAGCCCACTCTAACTTTGACTCAACTTCTCTCATTTGCGCTTCGCGCGAGGTCTAACTTGCTGGTTTAGAGTTTCAATGGATCAGCTACTGTGGAGTATTAAAGGTACATAAATCATGCTGGCTGTGCGTAAACATGTCGCTGAGCATTTCCTTTTCCTAACCTTTAATTCCTCGTTAATCTCATCTAGTATTGCTAACTTCGGAAACTCCGGGTTATCATCAAACCAGAAGCATTGATGATAAGACCGATAAGAACTTCAGTTTGAAATAATATCCGCCGCAGAATTTTTAATTTCCCATACGAAGATTTCAATGATTATTTCCCTTCAATGACTCAGGTTACTCTTTGATACGGCTTCTTTTTCGCAAATTATTTTGTTTGAGATCGCTGTGAAATGGCTTTCTTATGCTTAAATATCCGCATAACTCTGTGAACTGTGGCCACATACTTATGTGTTTTCACGGATTCAATTAACCATCTGACAGCAGTGACGCTGACACTCCTTTCCTACAGCTGCATTGATGAAATAGCGAGATATCCAGTCACCGCTAAAATCATTAATCCATTGCAGAAGAAAGTTGTCAAGAAATATGCCGATAATAAAATGTAATTTTAGATTGATAGACAAAAGTTCTAATGTGAATTTTTAGACGACTTGATACAATTTATTAACTGGAAATTGTTTAATCCTACTCACGTAGTTTTTAACAACTTTGGATACTAGGACTATATCTGAATACATTCGTATTATCAGATCTTCGAAAAGTAATGCATTTTGCTACATGAATATTTTGCTGTAACCGTACTCGAGATGATCTTTGCTTAGTGTGCGATGTAAGGTTAATCGGTTAGTGTCCGAATGTGAAGATATCTTTAAGAAACTAACGGAAAAATGTGAATGTCTATGATTCCAATTAGGAAGTGCTATGAAGTTGGTTATCCTGCGCCAATAAAACTTTTCTTCGATGTTTTCGAAATTTAACATTTTTTGCGAGTATTTTAAAATCTAATGTATTGTTAATTTTCCGGATAAGATGCTCAACCAAACACCTAACAACGGAACCTTTCAAACCACTTTGGTCAGCACTCCTCAGAATGAGGAAAAGACCGACATGGTGGTGGATGTGGCTTTCAGATTCACACAGGAACAAGTAGCCTGCGTATGTGAAGTTCTACTTAACAGCGGAAACATGGAAAGACTTGTTAGATTTCTTTGGTCTCTACCGGATTATGAGCACCTTCATCAGGTTCATTAAATTTTAGTTAATTGTAATATTTTAAGACTTTTTTGGTTATCGACAAATTATGAGTCTTTAAGTGCCTATAATTTTTAATAATTCTACAGAGTGAAAGCGTTCTGATAGCAAAAGCGGTGGCGTCTTTTTATTCTGGAAGTTACAAAGAACTTTACAAAATTCTGGAAAATAACAGTTTTTCTCAATCTAACCATCAAAAGCTTCAAAATTTATGGCTAAGCGCCCATTACCAAGAAGCTGAAAAACTCAGGGGGAGACCATTGGGGGCCGTGGGTAAGTATAGAGTGCGCAGAAAATACCCTCTACCCAGAACCATTTGGGATGGAGAAGAAATGAGTTACTGCTTCAAGGTTTTAAACTGAACTAGTTCTTATGATTATCCTTTATACTATGATTATCCACTTAGGTAAAATATTTGTTGGCTGTTTTAAGGATAAATCAAGAAATGCCTTGAGAGACTGGTATGCAAAAAATCCTTACCCTTCACCGAGTGATAAGAAAAAACTCTCGCAGACAACTGGTCTCACAATTACTCAAGTTAGCAATTGGTTCAAAAATCGCAGACAGAGAGCTAGAGCAGCAGAGAGCAAAGACAAGTGAGTCTTTATTTTAAAAGTATGGCACTATGAAAAACTCTCAGTTTTTTGTTCAGAGATGTGCAGGGAATCATTCGTGCTCAGCCAATGGAAGCAGAAGCTTACCTTCAGCCGACGCTCATTCAAAAACAAAGTGAAATTGGACAGATAGCAGGCTTAAACCAGAAAGAACAATTTCAATTTGTTCCAAATACTAGAGAGATAAAACATTTTCATTTCCAAGTAAATTCCCCAAAAGATAGCAGTGACTCCACAAATGATGGACTTGAGAGTTTTGAAGAAGAGGAAACTGAGAATTCGAAGAAGATAGAATTGTTGGAAGGTAAAATATTTACATCGAGCCATGATATTCTTCTTCAGAATCATGAGAACTTTTCGGCTATTACGATAGCCCCAAGCAATAACTCAAATGAAAACTATGAGAAAACATTTTCTAAAAGTACTCCAACATGCGTTGTTGAATCTGAGCTCCTTTCCAGCTTTCTCCACTCGACCCCAGCTGCAAGCGATGCTGCCACCTTCACTGCGGCAAATCTCACGCCACTTGCCCCCCTGAACACTTTCTCTTTCCCCTTTGATAATTTTCGCACCTTGCTACTCGGAAATAACAAACTGTACACAAATGAAACATGATTTCTTTCCGTAATTTATGATTGTGCTGTCCTAGTGAATGTTTATATTGACTGACATTAAACTCCGAGATGGATTATGCATATTTTCTGTTTGACTCTAGTAATTTTTCATAATTTGCTTTGAAATTAAAAGATTGATTAGGGACTATTATTTCGATGAGAAACATTCAAGTGGAAGTAACGAAGTGGAACGAGGCTTACTCTTGCTCTGCTTGTGTAAAGAGTCTTTCTCGCTTTGATGGTTGGCTCACTATTTGAAAAGCGAGAACCCATCTTAAAGAGACAGGGCGTAAGATGATCGAGTTTCATCACGGCTATAGTCTCCCATGTTACGACATATCAGATAATGGTGTAACCATGATAATGATAAATAATTAGAGGTTGATTGTAGTGGCTAACCAGAGCTTCAAGATTACCAATAAGGCTTTGCTTAATTTCCTTGTATGAAAAAATCATTTATATGAGAGCTTAGGATAAACTGGCTAATCCGGTAGTGGATTCTACTATTAAGTTATTTTACTTATTAGTAAACTCTCGACTCCTTTTTAGTAATTTAGGTATTAGTAACTGTGTATCCTTACTAAACCACTATAACAGTAACTAAATGGCATCACTAAATGGTACCTCTCCTGGAACTAGATCGTATCCTTATCGAATGGTTGCTAGCTAATGACAGCTTTGTTAGCAACTTGACAAGCCGAGTATAAGTTGCCATACTCATCTGTGTTTTGAAGTGGTTACTAATTTGCTTGTCATGACATAACAGAAAATAATCTTCCAGTTTGGAAGGTGTATCTTTGGAAGGCTTTTGCGAACCTATGTTGCAGGACAGGGACTCCGATAGAAATTTCAAGCCGCAAGGCCCCTAAACTAAACTGTAAAAAATCGTAATAATAGAGGCTCATATTTGGTCGTTATCGATAACGTTTTAACAAATAAAAAAAAAATATAAAAAATAATTCTATACTTTCTATGTCTCACCAGGAAGTATTTTTTTTAAAAAGTTTTTATCATTGCGGGCTCAGATCAGCAACCAGGTACTCCCTCGTCAAATCATCTGCCCGACGTGCGACACTGGATGGCACGGATGGTCTACAGATGTTGTTGGCCCGCAGATCTGGAATAGACTCCCCCTCCTATTATCAATACATATCAATACCGATCCAGCCAGTTTTCATTCTGCCCTCAAAACTTTCCTATTAGGGGAAAGCTACCCCAATATTGAAGTGGTCTGGAAATTCTGTTTTGGACATACATTATCATTATCATTGCAGTTCACTATGTAAGGCAGTAATATTATATAGCCATAAATTATAAACTTTGCACATTTTAAGACATGAACGGGCCAAAAAAAAATTCCCGGACCCCTGAGCACTCTGCGACACAGGAACGTCATTTTGGAGGAGGGATGAAGGCGTTGCCCCTGTTTTTGTAAAGGTAAACAATGAAGCGAAAAAAAGGTTCGCTTTTCAGGATTGAGCGAGGTTCCACCTCTAAAGCTAAAATGACTTCGTTTTAAATGCATTAATAGAAATGATTTTTTCCACATTTCGTCCTAAAATGCTTCCACCTATTCATGAGTGGCCTGCTTCTTATCATTATTGCAGTTCTATCTTTGGTTACCTATAAATAAACTCGGACTTTTAAATGTATTTTGATTTAACGGCACTCATTTCAATATGAACGTTCCTAAAGCTGCAAATCATGTCATTTCCCGAAATCGATGATTTGGTGTTTTCATTAATGGAGTTATTTTTGAAAATAATATTAAGCAATGTTTATGCCAATTATTATTAGTATTTATTAACAAACACGAGCGGTAAGGTCTCTAACTGAGTCAGAATCCATTTGTAAAGTGCGGCAGAGCTTAACGCAAAAACAAAATTAAAAACACGCTGTGCATTACTTATTATATATTGGAACATAAAACATAGTAATATGCATATTTGCTTAGTTTTTATCAAAGGCAGACCTTTCAGCGTTATGTTAGAAGTGCGTTCAACAATCTAGGCATCACCACCTGGAGTAAGTGGTTCTGATGGAACGGCATATGTCGTTGCCTCATCACCTTCAGAATGTTTATTTTTCGAAGCTTCTTCACCTTTGGCATCTACCTGACCGTCTTCTCCAACACATTCAACATCATCAACATTTTCATCATGTTCTTTTACTTCTAATTGTTCACCTATTTTAACTTCCTTTTCAATTTCATCTTCGCCCTTATGTACCTGACCGTCTTCTCCTACACATTCAACATCGTCATCTTCTTTTGAGCTCTTTCCACCCTCTTCTGTGGTGACCTTTCCACCCTCCTCGGTGGTGACCTTTCCACCTTCTTCTATAGTGACCTTTCCACCTTCTTCTATAGTGACCTTTCCACCCTCCTCTGTGGTGACCTTTCCACCCTCCTCTGTGGTGACCTTTCCACTCTCCTCTGTAGTGACCTTCCCACCCTCCTCTGTAGTGACCTTTCCACCCTCCTCTGTAGTGACCTTACCCCCTTCTTCTCTTGAACTCTTTCTCCCTTCTTTGCTTGAACTCTTCCCACCCTCCTCGGTGGTGACCTTTCCACCCTCCTCTGTGGTTACCTTTCCACCCTCCTCTCTGGTGACCTTTCCACCCTCCTCTGTAGTGACCTTTCCACCCTCCTCTGTGGTTACCTTTCCACCCTCCTCTCTGGTGACCTTTCCACCCTCCTCTGTAGTGACCTTTCCACCCTCCTCTGTGGTGACCTTTCCACCCTCTTCTATGGTGACCTTTCCACCCTCCTCAGTAGTGACCTTGCTACCCTCCTCTGTAGTGACCTTTCCACCATCTTCTCTGTAAGAGTCGATGGTCGTCGGACGGTCCTCTTCGTTATATCTAGCAGTTGTGTCTCTTTCGTCGCACTCATAAACTTCTCCGACCGTTGTTGGGCGATCTTCTTCGTTATATGCAGCCGTAGATTCTTTTCCCTCGCATTCATAAACTTCATCAATTGTCGTTGGATAATCTTCGTCGTTATACCCTGCAAAGGAGTCGCTGCCTTCGCATTCAGTGTATTCATCCTCGCTCTCTTCCTCTTCACATTCCACTTCTCTCTTTTTCGCCTCCTTGGCCTTTTTCTCTTTCTTGGCTTTGACTGCTTCATCTCTCATAAGATTTTCTATCACTTTCGTTACGAACTTTTTGGCAGCCTTTGATAGGTGTTTGCTTATTTCCTCGTCAGATTTTGGAGTGTCTTTTGTGCATTTTATTTTTCTGATCGTGTCTCTAATTAAGAAATCCATGCATTTGTTTTTCATTAAGTCGTCGCTATATTTCTCAATCAAATCTTGGATATTCTTGCACATGGCTATCTGTTTATGGACATCTTGTTCTTTGTGAGAAAATGAAGCTATGGTTAAGACATCGTCGGTTTCTATCGCTCCACAAGACAGAGAGTCCTGGAATCAATAACTAGCGTTATTATAATTATCTTTACTTAACTTTATTATATTTAACTTTCCTTAATTACAATAACTTTGATCAATCTAATAAGCAATTGAATGATTTGCCTTAATAGTGAGAAGAGCAGTTCTGAGCAGAGCAGCAATGAGACACAAGACGAGATTATCTTTATCGGATTTTTCATCAGGTTCAAGCGCATCCAAAATCTCTCTCGCTTCGCAAACAGCTTTTCTTCCATCGATCAACTGGCAGGAAAGAATGTCAAGATCATTGGCATTTGACGCCTCAGATATTGCAGCCTGAAACCTCTGATCAAGAACTGCCTGAGGAGATTGGTTCTTTTCTTCCATTAGTGTTCCCTCGCATTTCATCCTTCCTGACACCCTTATCAGCTGCTCCCGGATATACCTGGTATTCACCGATTGTTTGTAAGAGAAATAGTTTTCATAAACACAAACTACTGAAAATTTCACAATTTTAAAAACAATTTTCAAATGCAAGCCTGACTATGGCGTCAAAGAGATAAGAATCGATGATGAATAGAAGAAAAGGGGTTATAAATTATGTCAACAAAATAAGGGGTGGGGGTTTGCAAAAGTTTGAAAATTCTTGACAAGGGAGAGGGGAGTTTATGATTATTTGACGTCAACAATGTTATTTTTTTATGATAAAAAAATCTAAATTTTGTCATGGATTTATAACATCTGTTAGTACCTCAGTTAAGTCGTCACTGCTTGAACGGATTTACAAAATCTCTAACCTCTATGGTGTTGTCCATTAATTATGTCAACAAATTTAAGGTAATTTTTGACCCCTTCTCTCTCCCTTGTCAACAACTGTCAAACTTCTAGAGAGACCCTATCAAAAAACTGACAACCCCCCATAAAATAGGTTTGTTTTACAATTTTTATCTTGAATTTTTATCAATTTTTATCACTTTGAAATTGTGACTTTTATTTTGAAAATAAATAAAAAATTTTAAACTGAATATTATTGTCAATTCTTTTAATGTCAGTTTCTACCATCTTTCCATGGGAGTCAAAAGTTCTTCTATTGTAATAATAAGCGTAGTATCGGATTCATCATTTCCATCCTTTTGTTGAACTTATAAACCAGACAAATCAACATCATTTTCATCTAACCATTCATCACATAAAATAGCAGAATTTTGTGTGCAATAATTGCCATCAGCTCTTTCTGTCATTTGGCAGCCACTCGAATTGGCTGAAGGTTTTTTTGTTGAAAAACAGATGTTAATTTGTTATGCCCATGATCGCATTGTCGGTGTTGTTGAACATGTTTCGTTAACATGACCTGTGAACAGGGCCGCAGACAGAAATTTCGGGCTCCTAGGCAGTGCCTAGTTGGCACAGCGTCTAGAGGCCCATATGTTAAGGCAATTTGGAAAAATATGGCAAAATGAAAGAGCAAAAAAAGGTCATGTTTGTAAAATTTCAATATTTTAAAACCTGGGTGGGCCCGTAAAAATTACTGGGCCCTTGGGCATTTGCCCCCTCTCGGCGGCCCTGCTCGTGAAGCATTGTAGATGTTACAGATTTTGCAAATCCGTTCAAGCAGTGACGACTGAACTGAAGGACTAACAGTAATATTATAAATCCATCCGTTAAAATTTCGAATTTTTATCATAAAGAATAACAATGTTGACGTCAATTGATCTTAAACTCCCCCCCTCCCCCTTGTCAAGAATTATCAAACTTTATCAAACCCCCTCACTCCCCTATTTTGTTGACATAATTTATGGACGGCCTCTATGTTGTTTCACAAGCAGGGCCGCCGAGAGGGGGGCAAGTGCCCAAGGGCCCGGTAAATTTTTGGGACCCGTCCGGGTTTTAAAATATTGAAATTTTGCAATCACGACTTTTTTGCTTTTCCATTTCAAATTGACAACATATGGACCGTCACGGTCCAGGGGCCCGAAATTTCTGTAGGTTTACAAGTGATGTTACAGAAACATGTTCAGCAACACCGACAATGCGATCATGGGCATAACAAATTAACATCTGTTTATCAATAACAACAAAATTCAGCCAATTCAAATGGCTGCCAAATGACAGAAAGAGCTGATGGCAATTATTGCACACAAAGAAAATTCTGATTTTTTATGTGCTGAATAGTTAGATGAAGATGATGTCGATTTGTATGGTTCACCAAAATGGTAATGATCAGTGGCGGATTTAGGGGGGCCGGGGAGGGCCATGAAAAATCTTTCGATTCTCGAAAGTTTAAAAACTTATCTTCGGTCTATGATGCTAGCTGAAAGACTGGCTATCCCTTATATACATAAATCAAGATATTGAAATGAAGTGGTAGTCATATCTTTAAGAGAGCCGCATTTTTCGCATAACTTTCTTAAATATGAATTTTATACCCTAAAATTTGGTTATATAATTTAAATATCATTACGAAATCTTTTAATAAATTTAAAAACGAAATGCAAATTGATGTGCCAATTTGTTCGTCCATATCTTTAAGAGCGGTTTCACGTATTTGCATAATTAATATTAATTAGAAACTTTAGAAACTCCCACACCTCAAGAAAGAGGATAGACAACTGGAATGGGCAAAACATATGGTTGATTATGAGGACTTTACGGAAGTCAGTAATTATTCTAGTGAAACAAAGTTTAACTTCTGTAATCCTGATGGGTGCTACTATTATTGGCATGATTTAGAGATGCAATAAGAGGTTTATTGCAATAGAAAATTCGGAGAGGTTCCGTGATGGTATGGAAAGGATTTTCACCATGCGGTCAGACAGAATTAGCTTTTATGAGAGGAAAACACGCTTCGAAAGACTATCACGACCATCTTCAGTATTCATGAAAATGACTGATTTCCATCAAGGTAGACCTCAAAGGAGTCGATGGCAAAAATTACCTTAAATTTGTTGACATAATTAATGGACCACCACCACCAATGATTAACCATATTTTCGCTTTAACTACTCAAAAATTTATAACATCTCCAAGTCTTTTAAGGAAATTAAATTTAAGGAAACTATTGCGACTACGATTACAAACCTTCCAGTCAAGGTCTGACTATTACTTCTGAGCAATGGAGCTCCTTCCCACTTCGAAACAGTTTCATTTGTTTCTTTATCAGATTCCATTGCTCGTTTTCGCTCACTTTCTTGCTCATTCTCAGATGCTTTGGCTTGAGACAAAGCGATGAGGACTTCAAAATCGTTTTTCAGTAAATCGGCTAGTTCGTCCTTTACTTCGTTTGATAACTCTCCCATGAAGTATCGAATGCGTATGATCTTGAACTTGGACTGTTTTGTGTGCTGGACACATGCCAAAGGTAAACGAAGATGCTTGATGGTGAGAGCCACAGCATTTTGAATTATGGTGAAGGCTAGAGAATCAGCCACTGATGGCACTTCATCTTGAGCAGACGACATTTTTGAGAAATCTTTTTGCAACTGTTCTTTGCTGCACTTGTGTTCTTTAAACTGTTCAGATTCTGGAAATCACAATTTTTTATGAGACATTATATGACCTCTTGACATGAGTTGTGTTAACAGGTTTCACTTTTTAAGTTAAATTTAACTTAAATATCAAACATTTGCCTTTTTAAAATATATTATTCAATTACATGGAACAAAGCCAGAGCCATTAGGCAAATTACCAACCTGGCCTATGAACATCTTTCGAAGTTTTCGAACCAAATGATTTCGATTTATTTTTTGAATAAATCTTCAAAATTAAATTTTAAACTTTTTAAGCTTTTTCAAAGATTGGTTTAATTCCGTTAACGACATTTCTCATATGATAAAATATATTATCACCATTTTATATGTCCACATCACAGTAATAAGTTTTGATTACATGATAAATATTAAAGAAATAACTCATCTCTTTGACTACCTCTGTTTCGTCGTCTTGATCGTCACAATATAAGTCTGCTTCCAATTGCAAGAACAGCTGCGAGAATAAATGGATAGGATTATTAAATTATATTTAATAACTAAAATAATTTTACTTCTAATGATAATTATCATCAATTATCACTCGATAATACATAAACGTCTCCAAATAAGTCAACTTACGTCGTTGTAAGGACATGGGTCACCCCATTCACCCCCTTCAAATACATCTGAAACGACATTCATGATCATTTAGCATTGACAATTCAAATGTTTAGTATTACCTTTCGTTAGTCGATTTGACATTACGTTATCTATGTTTGATTAGATACAATCGACTATTTACTGTATGGACATTGAGCGCTCAATGGATACTGCCTGTGTGATTGAATGCATACTCTTTTCCTGACTGAGTTGATCAAATCATTCAGTCTCTTAGTGTGCTTCTCTCTGGACAATAGCACGTTATCTGTAAGTAAATTTTCATTTTAATAGAAACTGTTGAAACTAATTGCAATGAAGTTCAAACGAAGTAATTTCTAAGTAGCCGAGTAACTAATTATGAATTATAAAGAGCCATATTCGTAACGTCAGATGCGCTCTTTGTTAACCATTTATATAGCGCTCCTTCTTAAGGCCACTTGTGGCAAGCTGGGTTGTGAACTACACATATATAAATGACTATTTTTTTTTGTCAAAAAGTCTATTTAATGGACAAAAATAAGCAAGAGTCGACCATGTATCTTTCTTCTTCTGTAAGCAATGTATTCGTTGAATTCCCTGACGTGTTTGCATTTTTCATAATTAAGAACTTTTTCCTTAGCTACATAATCTGCTCGGTCCTGGACTTGAGCTCGACTTCTCTTCATCCATTCAAACCAGAACTAAATTATTCAAAATTGTAAATTAGCATAATTAGTTAATATTATTTATAGAATATCAGTGGAAAGTCAAGTTGTAACTTTTGATTGCTTATCTTCGTAAGTTTGAAGCCTCCTCAATCTTATCAACGCTTTCTTCTTTATGTGGTCCAGCAAAACTTGTCGAAACTTAAGTAAAGTTTGTCTCTCACCCTTCATAAAAAGAACTTATTATAAAACACATGACTTAGTTATGCAGAAGCATTTTTATTATAGCAAGTGAAAGATTTTAAATAAATATTCATGGCCTATAAATGTGTATTTATATTTACATGATAAATATGCAAAGGCCCATTTACAACCACTGTTAAATCATTCATCAACTAATTTGCAACAAACAAGTCCTCCAATATACTTCAATTTCAATTAAAATTAATATAATGTAATATTTTATACGTAATTATGATGTATAATTCTAAGTGATTTTTAATTAATCTAATGGTTAATCAATCGTTATTACTTCACAAAATTCTTTGAAATAAGGGGTCGTTTCAAATTCAGTGACCGATCTTTCACAGACACCTTTCATTTCATCTCTTAATATTTCTGAATATCTACAAGATAAGAAGATTTTGTTAATATTTTTAAGACTCCAGCTAAATTGATAAATCACTGATCGACCTAACTCCAAGGGCATTATCGTCACAAGAATTTCCCTGCTTGGCTCTTTGGTCTTCTTTCGATCTCACGATAGTTTTTACAACCAAGTTGTGGACATCTTCGCATTCTGTTTGCCTCTGTTTCACATAAAGTAATGGAAATATCTAGATATTATTCTCACTTTAATCGAACATTTAAACCTGCATGGTCCTTATGGCATCCAGACTGCAATCGTGCAGATAAGATCGATATTTGTTGAAATCCTTCAGAGTGGCACAAGTCTTTCCTTCCCTTGTTATCAATCCTTGCCTGGATAAACATAAACATGAAACGTTTGAATAAAAAATTAAAAGTCTAAATAAAAATGAAGCTATTTCATACGAACTTATAAAGAAGCTTAAGTCGCCTGGCATTGGAAAAGTAGCACTTGAGATTTGGATCTCTGAGGGCATTGTATTCTGGATCACATGGAAGTCTGAGTAAAAGTGGATCCCAAGTGTTGAAATCCAGATTTTTGTTCTTCACCCAAGGCTGCACACAAGTCGGTCAAACACAAGTCGGACAAAACTTTTGTCAAATTCAACTCGTCAAACAAAATGTCTCACCCCTGTTCCAATATTTCCATCTCCGATGTACAAATTAACTGCTCCGTCGGGAGTGTCTTTCAACATTGGGAGCTTGTTTTGTAAGGGCATATACCTCCATTTGGGAAGATAGTAAGGAGGCAGTCCTTGGAACCTGCACATTTTTTTTGGTTTCGATGTCTTCATGGTCAATCAACCTTATCAATGAGTAAGGTGTATTTAGCAATTTTTTTATCTGTGATTACAGGACTTGTGAAGGTTGTTCTCCAATTCTTGATATTTGAAATTACAACGGAATATTTTCGTACGTCAAATCGTGTTTTGATCATGTGACGCCGATATTCGGCTTATTTTACAACCGAATCATACTAAAAATTAAATGCTTTGTTTAGAAACCACTGCGCTATTTGCAATGAGTAAATGGCTAACTAAAGCCTTTTAGCTTTCGCGCTCAAATTTTTGAGGTATCTAGATCGAGTAAGTAGAGAAAGTCATTTCAATATATTCTTCTGGCAAATGATAAAACTCCAAAGCAACATCATCATTGCGAGTAACTTGAACAAAAAAAAATATTACAACGTGGTTGGTCCACATTGCGCTCTGCAGATAATTATTAGGAACAGCCTGTCACTCTCTTTTGCCAAAATAACCTCAATCAGGGATCAAAATTGTCAATTCTCGAATTAGGACATAAGTTGGATTACCAAAAATTACTGCAACAGTTTTAGGCTGTTACTTCAAAACTACTGTAGAAGGAGCATGGTGACCTTCAATGGAATATTTGCCTTGCTATTGTGCGCAAAAACATTTCGATTTTCAAATGAATTTTTCGCTATGATTTTCCTTTTACTAGCAATGCTATTTAATAATAATTTTCCACCGAACCTTTGACTGATTAGTTGTTTGAGGCCGACCGAATGTGTTTTTTTGCTTCGGCCGAGACCGAAGCAGAAGCCGAAAATTTAACGAGACCTTCGGCCGAAATATAAAGATATATAACCCAGTCGTGAAACAACGATGCAAATGCAAAATTCAACATTGCGAACAATACTTTATTAATTAGCAAGTAATCCATATTTCAGAAATAATCAGGTTAGTAATTGAATTGCATGAGAAACAAAGAAGCAGCAAGGGCATTTACACTCTTATGATCAAAGATATGTCCTGCAGAAGTCTGGCCTTTTATTGGACGTTAGTACTTAACATCCCCTGCGATTCCATGTGGTTCCTTTTGAAATGATGATGATGATGAGCCTGACATTCGAAACTCGTAGCAGATTCAAGTGTACCAATTAACGCTATTGAATCAAAATTAATTATAAAAACAAAACATTAATTAATTTTTGATTTTCGGTTCCGGTCGGTCTCTAAACCACCTTTTATGAACCCTGTAATACAAATTATTTCTTAGACAGGAAGAGGTAGAGAAAGTAGAGAAAAAGCCTCGAAGAACATCAAAAGCATTTCTTGTCGAAATCCCATCGATTTTCAAATTTTACTGCTTAATTTTATATAAAATTAATTAAGTATGTGTATGACGAAAATTCGTCGATGAAAATTAAACGGTAATTTAAAACATAACCGAAGAAATTGTATCATTCTTAAGCCTGGGCCTTATTTATGGTGGCCTTGAGGTCCTGTGATTCGGACTTACGCCACCATATTCTTATTTGAATTGAATTGAATTATGAAGCGCATTGTACCTTTGCCGAAAAACGTCTTCAACTGGAAGTTGCAAATTCTCAGTTGCTTCATTTTTGACACCTGAGGGGGAAAAAGACGTGGGGAAGATCTAGGCTTGCACGTATTTGCTCATCTGAGAAGTGGAATGACATCCTTGACTGATTCCATGCGGCCTCCTGGAGTTTCCCCAACTTACAAAGCTAAATAATTTTATTCAAAGCGACCGTAACTTTATATCAATACTAAATCGTGGTGTGAGTGCGCACTCAAGACCAGCGGGTGATCACACAATTCCTCTTTCCCTTGAAAGACTCTGACGCTGTGCACATTACGCCTTAAAAAATAACTATTATCATAAGAAACCAAAAATCCAGATGATCCATCATCCCGAATGGTGGATGCGACAGAGAGTAAAGGACTTGACACTTGACTCCAGTCTATCCAGTTTAGTCCAATTTCCTAACGAATTGACAAAGCTGCAGTAAAAATGTTGTTTTACAATTCTAATAACAAAAAAGCTTCGGGAATCAAAATGGCGAATTGACATCAGATAGTTAAAAAAAACTCTCAGCAACAGTAAAAAAAGTGCACAATATTCATTGACTTCGCTATTGTGCTCGCACGGATGTATTAACAATTTGTTCAACTTTAAATACACCATGTTCAAACAACATCTTTGCAACTATTCAAAGATGTGCTGTATTAACGGTCTTTTTGGGGAGATAGTGGTCTCTGCTTTTCCCTAGATCGGCTTTGGGGCCCTAGACGTGAAAAACCCATTTTAATTTCAAGAAATTATCAACTAAACAATTCAAAATATTTCCACATACCGACGAGGCAGACTTTCTCATTAGCTTTACTTTGAATTGAGTAGAAGAATCTTCAGCTTTGGCAACTTGAGGTGGTAGGACCGGCTCTTCGACAGTAGCAATCATGCTAATTTCATCCTTATCCAGTGACTTTTCACTGTTATCAGCATCTTCTCGCTGTATGCAGGGAGGAGCAACAACTTCCGCACTAACTGCAACCCTGGTTTCTTCCTTCTTCATGATTCCTAAGTAATATATCCGTCGATCGATTACATCTGGAAGCAAAAAATTACTTGGAACTCTTAGAGAATATCACTAAAGAACGCAGCAGAATGCAATACTAACAGGCAAGGCTTAATGCGAATAAGCAAATTATCAGCGACGACACAATAAACTCTGAAAGATATAACATAGAATTGACGTCATAAAAAAAAAACTTAAACAAACCAGCAAAATGCACTTACCAACGTTTCTTTGCATGAATATTAATGTCGACTTCAAACCGCTCAAAGCGTAATAGTTAATTATTGATTTTAGAGCTTCAAATTTGCACAAATTTGATGAAAAAACTGAGCTGCCCTTGTGGGCCATATCCTTGCAATGTTGTATTTTGCTTTGAAAAACCTGCTCATTATTTCTTACTTCCCACCACCATATTTCTCCTGCTTCATATTTTTTGACCTCCTCAGCATATCTAAAAGTTATTAGTTTGTTTGAAAAGTTGTAAGAAAACAGAATATATATGCATCCATCAATTTATTTAATACTTTGAGTCGACTTGGCTGCCGAATAAATAAAATAATCCTCCAGTCAACAAGTCAAATGCCGAAAGTATGAAAACCAGCGCAAATACTCCCATTATTATTTAAACTAAACCACGAATCCTTAAGACATTTACAAATTGTAAAAATTGATTATTATAACGGATAAGTTGTTCCTCAAAAATGTCTAAGCTTGCCCACGGAATACCAAAATAACCGTCAGCAATACGTCAATTTGAAATTGTTTTCCTACAAAAATCGTAAATAAAGATAGAGCTCTATTAAAGAATAAATTTATTAAATTATGAAGCAATTTAACAATTAAATTTTACATAAAATCTGTTAATTTTCTGAAAAATGTTTTCAATTTATTTATTTATTTTTTAAAGAATTATATAATAGATAGTGGTCGTGCAGAAAATACAATAAATGCCAAGAGACAGCATATTGTATCTACAAGTATCTCCCGACTTCATTATTGTCAAAGTAATATTGAGTTTTAATTATAAGAATTGCCACGATGAATGAAATTCTTCGCCTATCCTTCCCCTTCTACAAACAGTTTGCAAACCGTCATAGTTTTCTTTGAACTTCTGATGCTAATTTATTGGAATCTTACATGGCAAAGCTCAAAAATGACGAAAAATGTATGCTGGAAAAGTTATAAATGACTCAAGGTCAAATGCGTTTTCCAGTAATACCATGTTAATTAATAATTATGAACTAATTTTTAAGCGACAGTTTGAGACCATAACATTTCGACAAATATATTTAATTTATTGAAACAAATATTATAGCAAATTTTTTTAGAACTGTCAAATTTTAGGTAATATAAGAAAATGAACCGGATGATTAGGAGAGTCTGAGAGTAGGTGAAGTGTGTTTAGCGACTGTTTGCGACGGTTCGTTCCAGGATTCCTTTCCAAATATTTGGAAAATATTTGGTTAGTCTGTTGTAAAATCACATCTTGTTATTAAGAATCATTCGAAGAACGATTCAGAAGATCAATTTACATTTTGGTAAATAATATTAATCTTATGTTAATGGGGTGCCAAGGGCTACAAACAACTCGTAATTTTTAATAATAATCTTTTTATATAATATTATTCAAAGCAATTATATTAGACAATGGACTAATATCATATAATGAAAAATGTTTTAAGAAAGTTTCCAGGAGATGTAAGAGTCATGAATAAAATTACAATTAATTGTTATTAATTAATTTATTAATAAATGAGCAAGTGCCTTGCTTTTGATAAAATTGTTCTAGACTAACAATATGTGGGCACAAAGATTAAACCTAATTGATTAATTTGGAGCAATTGAATCATTATGTTGGAAATGGATTTTGAAATATCCAAGTTCATTTTGACTAATCATTAATAATATGCTGCATGCCATTAATTTACATTTAGAATTACATTTTTTAGTGTTATTGACACTAACAGCTTATTTTTTGATTTGGCCAAATAAAATATAATAAATAGAATATGATAAATCAAGAAAACCACCTAACAGCCTAAGGATTGTTCCTAAGGGATTTACATCACTAAAAAAACCAACCAGGAGGACGAAATTTGAAAATAACATTTCAATCGATTTTGGTTATAGAGGGAGAACAGTACAACCTTTTTAAATGAGTTATTTAACTTCAGTACGGACGACATCGAAATAGTGGCGAGTCAATAATAAACCTTTTAAGCGATGAAAGGAGAACTATTTAAGTTTTGGAATTTTTATGGCCTAAACATGTGATTGAACTTAATAGCCTGCAATTATTTTTTGTATTCTCTAGGCAATTGATCATGATATGAAAGTTTTTTAAATTGCTTCCTGTATAATGCTCCTTTTTTAATGCCATCTTATTATTTAGAAATTGTTCTTTGATAGGTTAAAGTCAGTTTTTTTTTATTTGGGAAGCAGTGCTAATGTTGTTTTAATGTGTTTAATTGCAAACTTTTTAAATGTTGAGCTTTTGCATCTGACATGGATACATAAGGTGCTTGAAAGATTGGCTAAATAAAAAAAATTCTATACTTTTAAACATTTCAGCTTTATGAATTTATTCATATTTTTAGACTTTAAAATTGTTTTTAAAATTAACATTCAATAGATTATTGTAACTTCAAACCATTTATTTTACATGGATATTATTACTAATTGTTTTTTAATCAATTTTTGATTTTTTTTGTAATATTCAAAATTCTTGCTATTTTGAGAATAATGGTAATAGGTATATCTGTGTAGTGTTATAACCATCATAGGAGTGCTCTTCACATTAACATTTTTAGTATTAACATTTCTGCCCAAACAACTGATGTTTGTTCTTGTCGCTTATTCCTCTCTCATTAGTCAGCTTCTCTCTCTCCTCGTGCAGGTGATTTGATTGATTCATGAAGGTTCTCATGAGCCTCTTGTTATTGAAGACCTATGATGCTGTAGGGTTACATGTAGGGGGTTACATTTTCATGCCAGCCAGTGGAGCTTCTATCATGGGTGTCACTCATACTTTGCTTTCTTTCAAAGCCTCTTTCATCGGCCATGTGTACTGCCAGAGACAGATCATTTCATGCATCACAGAACGCAGACTTGGAACGATCTTCCTTGGTCTGGGCTCCTGCAGCATGCTAAGTCATCTAAGACAGTAGCTTCATTTAAAATCATTCTTAAAACTCTTAAAATTCTGTTCAGCCAATGCATATGTTAACCCATGCTTTGATATGTTTTTTTTGTTGATTTGTTTTTTAGATCTGGTTCGCCTGCATGTTTAGATTGAACAAGATTGCCTTTTTTTTTATCCTGACGTGGATACTCTGACACTTAAAATAAGTGCTAATTTAATAAATAAAATTGGCCTTCCAATGACATTTTTGAGCAATTTCTTAATGATCTTGTATTGCAATATACATCAACCATGAGTAAGAGTATAAGTACAACCTGAAAGCTTGTGCTGGGATGCCTGAGTCTCACCAGAGCTCACACTTGGTGTCTTCCTTTGACCCCAATTAATCCTTAATCTTTGCAAATTCTTCCTAGAAGGTTTGTGCTGCTCCATGTACATTTTGAGTATTCCCACATAATGTTGTGAAATTAGGTCGAGATATTCATTTGAGTTCAAGAAAATTGATAAATCTATGAACCTAATGTACTCCAGTGCATTGAGCGAAAAATTGGCCTATGTGATTCCCCGTGTGATGGCCATATTTGTGATGCTGGCCATTTTATACCCTTTGGTGGGCCGCCTGTCAAATACCGCCTCACTGTATTCCTCACGGATGGCTTTACCATGTCTTCCCATATAGACCATCAACCCCTGGCACTGATTTTTAGACTCGTTCTCTCCATTATCCTTCTTTCCTGAATAAACTGGCTTGCTCTAAATCCTGAACAAGACTCAGACCATCTATCAAAGGGGTTCCATCCCACTGCATCATGGCCCAGCTAGACTGGACCTCATGCTTTCTCAAATTGCTGAAATTAGGCTTTTTATGATGTTTTCGCTTGGGCTCATGAGAAAATATAGAATTTAAATCTTTTAGGAGATGAATTGTGAAAGTGGAGTGGAATATTTTTGAAAGCGAATTTACAATAATTGAAGCAATTTTTTTATTAAGATGCTAAACTCCTGCACTTAAAAATTATTTCTTTAGCTTAAAAATTAATTCCTGAAACTATGAAAACATTGCACAAATTGCTAAATTATGAAGCTTCATTAATTTCTCCCAAACCATTGACATTGAAGGGAATGCTCGTGAGGGTGATGTGTGTTGATGCAATTTGTTGCAATTTCACAGTTTTATTTTACTGGTTTCAGATTCAATCGCTATGGAAACTGATACTAAAGCATCTGCTCCTCCAAATTTTCCCCCTCCTCCACCTTATGCAGCTAACTTTGGACCAGCACCTGGATTTTCAGGTTTGTAAAGCCTCTTTTTTGGTTATTTCCGTCAACAAAAAGGAAAGATTTATTTCTGGCCTTTTTAATTTGGAGTCCATTGTTTAATAAATAAAGATATTAATTAATCAGGTCCTCCGGGAGAATTTCCTCAACAACCGGGTTATCCAGGTTACCCGTCTTACCCTCAGCATCTCTACCCAGGTCAACCGGGGTATCCTCATGTGCCTCCACCTTTAAACCAACCAAGTGAGCTAAAATTTAAATTAAATTTGTTCTCATTGGATAGCTTATGAAATGATGTTTATTTGTTGAGTTCACATCAAAATAATTTATCACAGTTGCAAGAATTACATAATAATTGTGTATTATGCTATCAACATGAATGCTGCTAAAATACACATACCTTAATGATTTTAATGAGCTGACCAGATTGTCAATTAACAATCTTTGGGGGAAATGTTTGAGAAATAAAAGGTTGAGTTCACATTGTCACAGTAAAATTATTGCTCAATATAACAATTATATGCATAATAAACTGAGCTCTGTTGCATGTAATGGTCAGCAAGCATTTTTAGAAGCCAAGTTTTGTTCAATAGCAGTTGTGGTCCAAGCACCTGTGCTGACTGCCTACAATAGGGGATTCAGAGAGATCCCTATGCCCACCACCTGTCCTGGATGCGGTGCGTCCATCGTCACCCGAACTGAATTTGAAGCTGGAGTGCTGACTTGGATTCTGTGCATTGTGATCTTTACCTTTGGGTTACATCACTTGATGTCTAAATTAGTAATTCCCAATATCACTTTGTTCACTTATTATAAATTTTTAATTCAGACTTTTTCTGGGATGCTGCCTGATTCCATTTTGTATAAACAGTCTCAAGGATGTTATACACACTTGCCCCAACTGCCAATGTGTGGTTGCCAAGTACAACAGAATATGAAGCAGGATGTTACAGCAAGGACATGTAGACAACTTTAAAATTAAATCAATTGTTTAATCGTCCCTCAAATCAATGCAACTCATACAGATGCAGTATGTTCCTATGGGTTTGCATCTTTTTTGCTTTGATTAGTTGATCGTAATTGCTTTTGAATGTTTTTTTGACTTTGCAATTACAATTCAGACAATTTTATTCAATGTTGAATCATGAAAAACTCGGAGAATATGTTTTAGCCATCATTTTTTTTTATGCTTTACGAGAATTATGTTTTACGTTGCAAAACATTTGAACAATTTCTACTTTCCAAATCATGGATTATTGTCATAACTTTTTCTGTTAATAAACTGAAGTTCAAGACGTCCCCCTCATAATGCTGTTCATGTCATCCTGCCAACCGAGCTTATGTGCAAACATCGCCAGACCTTCGATCAAGTCTCCTGCATTTGAAATACTATTTAGTTTCAGAACATGCTTTTTCTAACCATTTACGATAATACATATATTCTACTGTCATTGGATGATGAGACTCATCTCGTCCATTTATACTAGTAACTTCGTCTAAGCCTAATTCCATCTAAGTGTTGGGTGATGAAATGAATATTCATGGGTACCTTTGACCACGACGTCGTTAGGCAGATTCATCGTGAAAGGTCCCACAGTATCCCTATTGAAGAGCACTCTTGGACATTTGGGGTTGGTTTCTTCTACTATGGCAGCAAATGGATATACCTGAATCAGGTCGTGAAAATAAATGCTTGATGCTTACTAATAAAGATAATAATACATAGGGACATCAAATCCAACAAAAATATGATATTACAACAAAAGTGTATGTGCTTGTCAACTTGGAGAGCTGCGTTCCTGGATGCAGTACGGATGATGTGTTGCATTCGCAACCTGGCCTTATGAACCCTTGGGAAACTGCGCTGTACCACTTAGGTGGTTGTCGTGATGGTCTGTTAAAGATTATGTGGGCACTAACTCAACAAAAAACACTGCTGAAAGGAAAATTGCCAGGTCATAAAAAATTACCTCAAGTGATGTCCCCATAACTAGTAACAGATCACAGATTTTGAGGTCGTCAATGTACTTGTAAAATCTCAAAGGCAAATTTTCCCCAAAGAAGACCACATCAGGCTTTATGATGCCCTGAAAGCAAAGTTTGTCCTCAAAATTGGTCTAAAGATTAAACTGATTTTCAGTTTAATTTACCTTGCATTTGGGCCTCTTGCAAAATGGTTCAGCCATTTTAATGGCTTGCTGGATCAAAGAGGCAAAAAATAGACATGATTTACAACATTCTGAAGTTTTGGAAATGTTATTTGAGTTTAGTTTAGTTTAGATCTTTGGATTGCTTTATATATTCAAATCGTATGTGAAGGCATTGCAATTGCCCAACTATTTAAGTAGTGTCATCTCCCAAGGGTGCTCCCTGATGGTGCATGCTGGGTTGCAAACAGCATTCATAATGTTAGCTTTTTAGCATCTCGTGCAGGAATGCAATCCCACAGCTAATCTGCATGCCAAGTTAGCATATGTTATGCATGTTTGTCCTCTAAAACTCCCAATAATTTTACCTGAACATCTTCTTGGCTATACTGAAGCCTACACAAAGTGCATGTTGCAGTATTAAAGGAGCCATGAGCCTCAATCAGTTTGCTTTCAGGAATTCCAGATGCTGATTAAGTAACCTTTGTTGAAATTGTGTTCAATTTTAGAACAACCACTCACATCTTTCCAGTCCATCAATATTTTGTGTATATAGACGCAGCAACACCTCTTTCTCATGTAAGAGTGAAATGAAATAATGAGCATAATTTGGCTTGTACTGTCCCATTGAACAAAGTTGCTTGGCAACTGTGTAGAAAGGTCTTGGATTTTGCAGAAAGTAATTGATTTCAAAAATAGCTTCTGGATATGGAATATTGTAAGGTGCAAGATTGTCATAAAGCCCACTACCTGGAGTCCTGAGTGATATAAAGCAATTACACTCATGTTAAAATAAATCTTTAAAATTTTGAAATGAAATTTAAATTTGTATTTTTAAATTACCTAAAGTCCGGAACTCCACTAGCCGTGCTTAGGCCAGCTCCACACAAAACTACTATTCTTTTGACATTTTGACGTTTGATGCTCTCCACTATATCGTCGATTGAAAGGGAGCACGATGGTCTGAAGAAGTAAGGTCAATTCAGAGTCAACCCTGTCGACTATAACAATTGTGCCACTTAAAACGTGTGAATGTCCGGAGCTTACTTACGCTTTGCATGAACCTCTGGATAAGTGTTTGATCTCTGTTGTGATGCTTAAAAGCATGTTCTTAGAACATTGCAAGAAACGAGACATTTTAAACCCCAGCAGTTAGTTACTCGGTAGCCGAGTGGTTAAGGCTTTCGCTTTGATGCGGCTCGGTTAGGAGTTCAAATACTAGCCGCTCGCAAGAGTTTCTATAGCCAAGTATCGTTAGTTTTCTGAAACAATTTGCGATTGGAAATACCATTCATTCATAAAAATTTGCTATTTTGTTGTTTTTGCTGAATTCAATTTATCGTCCAAAAAAACAAACGTCGACCGCGTTGAAGCAATTCCCCGCGTCACATCATTATGAGAAGGAGACTAGGCTAAGCTCTCCAGTCGCGTAGAAGGGGAAGGATAGAGTGTTTAATACTGTTCTAGATTAACGTGTATTGTAGAACTCGATTGGGACGGTTGCCGTATTGGTTCTTATTCGTGCAGCCATTGTGAAAAATGGAAGTCTAATGGTTAACCTGGTCCAGCTTTACACAGCTAGAAATTAGCCTTGCTAGCTCATGATAGCTATCCAGGCGATAATCTATAGCTAAGCTCGTACTGTGATAGAATTACATTTACTAAATGATTAAGACGGACTGGTTCAAGTGTAGCTCAGGTTGACAATCATTAATCCGGAATCATTTGGATCTGGGGAGTGCCGGATTATTGAT
Source organism: Hirudo medicinalis (assembly GCA_011800805.1). Taxonomy (NCBI): domain Eukaryota; kingdom Metazoa; phylum Annelida; class Clitellata; order Hirudinida; family Hirudinidae; genus Hirudo; species Hirudo medicinalis. Next base: position 46,567 of record MPNW01000076.1, read on the forward strand.
TGATTACTTTATAGAATACACCTAACCCACTAGCTAACCACCTCATCCTAAAATTAAATTACCTAACGACTCTTTACAAATTGGTTAATAAAGAAAAGGGAATTATCAAATGAAATTCAGGTGAAGTTTTAATGAAACCCAGATAAAATAATTGGTCCATTACTTCTATTGATTTACACAGGAAAGATCATCATTGCCCTTCCAAATTGAAGAGCTGAAATGTGCAACTAGGAGCACATTTACATGTCCTGAGTTGAATTGCTATCAGATTTGACATGTTCATCATCTTGTAAAGTGAGTGATGTATCAGGAAATGATGGGAATGGTGGCAACTCATCTGAGTGAGAAGATATCAAAGGCAGTGGATTTGCAAGTGATGAGGGATTTCAGGATTAGCATCTGGGTGAACAGATGGTGAAGACAATGGATTTTCAAGTGAAGTCACCTCTGAACAATAGCTGTAGCTATTTAAAAAAATATATTTTGCAAGCTGACCTGTTTCATATATTTTGGCCTTTCTTTGATTAGTTATCCGACAGCATGTAAATGTTCATTATTTCTTGCTCAATTATAAGACTGCATTGCTCTAGACTTTTCAGCAGTTCCCCTGTCAGCTGAACTAACTGATCAATAGAAACTCTTTTTGCTACATCTTCTACATATATGGCCTAATATGTCCAATAATTGTTTAAATGATAGAAGTACAAAGTTAATTGACATTATTATAGATGGATTCTGGAAAGAGGTTTTATGTTACTGAAAATAATCAAATAAATATGAATTTGTTTATTTCAGAGATATCAATCGCCCTGTGAAGGTTATGAGCCGTAATATGAATGATCCTAAAAGTTATGGAACCATATTACGGAACAAGTTCATCTCTAGGGAGAACTCAAAACACTTGATAAACATCAGAGATGAGTTGTCCGAGAATCTACCAAGGGGATTAGCTCAACAGTAGACTATAAAAATAAGCTTGATTTTGAGGTAACAGCATATTCAAATGTCTTGGAAGAATTGGTTTACGGAAGTTCGTTAAGTACCAGCATAAACCATATCTAAAAGAGGCTCACAATTAAACAGGACACGGGGAAATGGTGAATTTTGAGATGAACTGAGACTGGCTTACTTTTCTGATCACAAAATGGAACTTAGATGTTCCAGATGACTTTAAATATTACTGCTATAATGTTGGAGGGTCTCAAAAATATTTGTCAAACGAAATTTCCAAGATGGCTCGGTAATGGTCTAAACCGCCATTTCTTCCACTGTTCATCTGAACTTGTTTTCTTAGAGTGGAAGAAGAATTCATCGAATTACATAGACATCACTGATCAAGTATCTAGTTCCACTATTACAAAATGTTGCAAATTTTAAGATGTCTTAGCCATTTGCAGCATGTTAACGTTCCCTTACACATTTCAAGGCGGACAAACACCTTCTCTCCTGGAAATGAATTTGAAAGTTTTTGTGATTTCTATAAACATGAAAATTTATGTTCTCCACTGTTTCTGGTCGATCTACGTACATTGTAAACATTTCCAGTTTTGTGTGTGTGAAATTAGGACAAAGTTCAAAGACGAGTTTAATAAAATTGATAAATCTACGAATCTAATGTATACCAGAATATTGTTTGAAAAATTGGCCCAAGTTATCAAAATACGTAATTGGCCATATCCAAATGTTCAATGAATTGGGCCATTTCACAACTTTTGGCGGGTCGCCATTTGAATACCCCTGTCATAGCACAAGAAGTATTGTTCACTTCAGTTGGAAACCACATTACAAAACAGCATTCAACTACATCCGATATTTAAGTTTACAGCTTTGCAAGACATGAAAACATGAAAGACATGAAATAATTTATTTAAACGATAGGTCTCCTTTTAAAATCAAGTTAACAATGGCTTGTGGAGATTTAAAAATGGGTCTGACATCCTCCTCATAGCATTGTATTTATCACCAATGATTTTCTTCACTCTATGAATTCTAAATATTGAACTTTTTTTATTTATAAAGTCTACTATGTAAGCAATATGTTCAAGAGCATAAACTTTACCTTATAATGGCTCGAAACAACCTTTATGGCGAATATGATATTAAAAGCAGCATAAGCTGAAGCGAATGCAACCAAGGCCATTTTGTCCACATAAACGATATATAAATCAGGTTTGGAAGAAGTGCTGATCGGCTTGGATGACGAGCAACCCATGAGTGTGATGTCTGTAAAAAAAAAAGTGTGAATGCTTTAATTCTGAGTTAAATACGCAAATAGGACAAATATACCTGGTAGAAATTCTGTGATGTTTAGAACTGAAACGGTTGTAAAAGTATTGGATGCAGTATCAACAGATTGTCCTACTTTTGGAAAATTTTCAAAAATGAGGCCGCCGCTTATTGCATGCCAAAAACATATGCAAATCAAAATAATCATCGTTCCCAGAATGTATTTATCCTGGAACGAAAGGATGAAGATAAGATGTCAATAATTAACTTTCTTCGTTGCACCTTACCACCAACGTGAGATAGGAAATTTTAGGGAGACTTTTACTGACAACGAACTTGAATGTGACACACGTGAGGATTAGTGTAAAAGTCAATTGAAGACGATTGGGAACTAGTTCTAAACCCACCGCGAATGAAGCGAAACTGAGGCTACAGAGAGCCATCTTGAAAAAAATGAACTCACATTTCATACAAAGATGAAAAACATTTAGAATTATTTTACGTATATGCTCCGTTTAAAATAAGTGACTTTATTGTTATTTTGTAATAAATGTTAATTGAAAGATTGGTTGGACCTGAATAAAAATTATTTAATGGTTATTTGGCATTGCATCTTCTTGAGGAAAATTTACGAACCAAGATCACGACGACGTTGAAAATGAAAAACTGTGGTCTCCTGGAGGCTTTGGCAGCAACGCAGAAGGAGGAATGCTGGCTTTTGATGTTGTTTACCTTCTTCTCTGTAACCTTGAAGTTGAGATGGAACATACTCAGAGAAATGTTTCAATCGAGTGGTGTGGTCAATGCATTTAAATGCCGGTATTTTTACAATTTAGACATTTTGCTATATTTCAGCACACCTTAAGTGCAAGATGCATACTTTAGACCATTTTGTGAGGCTTTCTCCCAAGGCCCATTCCTGTTCGGCACTGAAAGCCCTCACATTGAGCCCGCATTCATCTTTTTCGTCTTCAAACAGTTCAACTTCGCCTAAGGTTCTTTCGCTTGCTACGCATATTGTTAAATCCTGTCTTATTGAATGAACTGAAGTTCTCACATAAAAGTCAAAAAGCATTCTTACATTTGTTTAAATAGTTTGCAATACCTTTTCTGGTCATTAACATGTAAATAAATTCAACTTTAAAATGAACGTACTTATCACAAATGATTAAGTTATTTAACTTCTCATCATGTAAACGCCTACAGAACATACTAACTTGTCAAAAGGGAAATCATATAGTTCCATACTTTCATAAAATTGACCTGAAAACTTTTTCGATTCCAAAACTAGAGCCCGTCCAGTTTTATCAAACTGAGCAGCATATGAAGTGTTCACCTTGATATCACCTATTGCATTCGATATCGTCACTTTTGGTGTCCACACTTCCTTCCATTCAATTGCTTCCTAGAAATACATTTTCAACTTTTATGTACCGTTTGACAGTCAATGGCGACTTTGTCAACCAACTCTCATTTTCCCATCCAATGACATTTCTCTCCATTTAGAAATCACCATTACGTCAGCTGAGAAGCGATCTTTTATGGTGTCTATGGCTCCGATTTTCAGAAAGGTAATTTTTATTTTCACTTTCGTCTGTTAAACAAGAAATAGAGAGATACAATAAAATGGTAAGATATGAAGCATTAGTGATAGGTTTTCTTCTTAGCTACCTTTGATGGCTTGTCATTAACTACATTGCAATCCTCCGTTAAAGATGGTTTGGAAGTACCTTGATTTTTCAGATGCACATTTGTCAAGTCATTAATAGCTTCCATATGACTTTGAAGCGAATCGTTTAGAGCCAGAAGCATTTCATTTAAAGCATCTATAAACGCAGAATTCAACATTTCTTTGGTTATGCATTGAAAAAGTTGCATTTATTTGAATGATGGCCTTACGGATGCGTTTTAGTGCCAAGAAGTCATAAATAATTCACTACAGAGCTCGTTCGAAATTATACAGTATTGATTTATGTTCGGTTTAATTTATTTTACTTTATTTTATTAAACTCCTTTGATAACTAGATTTGGACATTCACATTTACTATTATTTTTATTAAACCGCATAGATGTTAGGTGGAAAGATTTCTTCAGTATCAATTTGTTGTTACAACATGCTTCTCTCCCTCAAGGAAGCAAAACCTTTTGATCCTCATTAAGTATTTGTTGTCCTCATAGTTCAGCTCATCGTAACTGAAATTGATTACAACAATTCCTTCATGGCTAAAACTATCTTGATCTCGTCACATATTCTTAGCAAAGATCATCAGACTTCATAATATCCCTACGAGAAGTCTACATGGGTGCAAAATTCCTCAAAAATACATTCTAAAATAGATTCAATGGTCTACTTCGGCGGCGGCAGATACCTCGATACCTCAGTGTTTTACTGATAACACAACCAGTGCGCCCATCGCTCGTCCTGCAGTAGAATCATTTTCGTCCCGAGTCGAAAGGCATGGTGAACGGTCTTTCCATGAGTATATGCAGTCCTCCTCATCCTGATGCTCATACAAAGTTGAATTGGTCCAAAAACACCTCTACACCCAATTATATACATCATTGCTCTCATTTTTAAGATGTTCAGTTTTTTCTCTAAATTTAGATAGTATTCCATTTCAATTTCATTACTTTTTTTAAAAAAAAGCACATATTTTCCTCACATGTATCCTCACATTCTATCAGGATTAATGAGTCCCTGCAAAAATTGCTAAATAGAAATGTACTTTTTTTTAAACTAAATAAATAACAATGTTCAGATATTAGGAGTGAAGTAATGAAGCAAAGAAATTTGGGAGGTCATCCATAGAAACGTTTGTCTAGTCTGACGTCGATCTGTCTTTTAGCACTAGGTGGAAATAGTAAAAAAAAACATAAGCAATTATTTACAGCATAAATAGTACGAATGGCAAGTGCATTTGCCCATCTTTCGAACGACTTTAGAATTTCCTCTGCTTTACAGTCTCGCAGCTTCCTTATCCACGGGTGCGTGCCAAACATATAGCATTAGACGTGACAAATGCTTAACTTCTTTAACCAACACAATTGTTTAAACCGAATATTCACGTCTTAATATAAATTATATATAATTAATTAGACAATTTAATAAATTCATTTATCTGTAAAATATATTTGATCAACGGAAGTGCAAACAATGCGCAAAATTTATATATTTAAATACTTTTACAAAATCAATTTAAAAATATTTAATGTAGTTTATTATTTATGATGTGAAAATTAGTTTATTGTAAAAATGATAAATAAATACTAACTTTCTTATCTTTGGAAAGCCTTATCCGATTTGGGAAGCCGATTGTTGGTTCTATTCGCCTATTGCTTGTTATAGTTAAATTAGAAGATGCCATCTAAGGAATCTAAGAAGAAGGTTGTTATATATTATTGTTGTAAACATTTTGTGCATCGTTGATTATTATTGTCATCAATGGCGTCGATGACTTTGCCACTACTGTCATGAATTTTTCATGCACGTGGTTCGGATGTCGGTGCCAAAGCGTGTCTTTGACGTTGATTATAAACATTGTGATTTTTGTAGCAAACTGTTGAGACTGTTGATAAGAAAGCCATGAAGAAACAAAAGGTAGTTAACTCGTGTTAATATATTACAAACTCGCGTGCTAAACAATCGTTCTTATACAGGGTGAAGAGAAACCAGTACCTAAGAAAAATGAGGAAAGCAGCTCAGATTCTTCTGATGAAGAAGTGCAAGTTAAAGAACAGCCAAAGAAAAACCAGAAGCCTGTGGTAACTAAAAAGGTTGAGAAGAAGGATTCAAGCGATTCAGACGATTCGTCGGCTGAGGAAGAACAGCCAAAGAAGGGCCAGAAGGCCGCACCTGCCAAGAAAGAGGAGTCTGACAGTTCCTCTGAAGAAGAGGAACCGAAGAAACCAGTGGCTGCCAAGAAGGAAGAGTCTTCAGATGATGATTCATCTGAGGAGGAACAGCCAAAGAAAGTCACAAAGAAAGCTGAAGCTTCAAAGGTATAATTTAAATGTTTTCTATATTTCGATCTCAGATCGTTATATTTATTTTATATGATATAATATGATATATTGCGTTTATCTTAAGAATGAAGAATCAGAAGAGTCTTCTGAGGATGAAGAAAAGCCTGCCAAAGCAATGGAAGTAGAGGAAGATGAAAATGGTGAGGATGAAGATGAGGAAGATGATGAACCAGAAGATACTAAGGCTGGTCAAAAGAGAAAGAAAACTAACCACAAGGAAGAGCCATCCAAGAAGAAGACCAAAACTGATGAGAAATCAGGAATTGAATTGTTTGTGAAAGACTTGCCTGAAGGATGTGATGAGAAAGGTATTACTAAATTTTTCAAGAAGAACAACATCACACTAACCAGGGTGAAGTTGGTTGGCAAATTCGGGTAAGTGTTTTCTATTGTGCTGTAGTATAATTGCTATAGTAAACATGTATAACAAATGATGAGCTTAATTGGTGTATCAATTGCAATGTTGTGGATGATGAATACTCATCAAATGCTGGCCATTTCACAACATTTTCCAATATGGGATGTGTTGCAGTAAACTCCAGCAAGAATAAACTTGAGTTTAGTTGATGGTTCAATTTGTATTTGAACACATCTCCATTGCTCATGAACATTTTTGTTGTTAAGCACTGATTTGCAAAAACTTGTTTAAATTGTTCTCAAAAACAATTAATTTTTTTCAGCACAATGGCCTTCATAACAATGGATAAAGAGATGACGGAGACTGAGGTTGCTGAACTTAATGGCATTGAGATGGAGAGCACTGCTATCAGTGTTGAATTGGCTAAGGATAGGAATGCCAACAAAGATAACAACCAAAAGACAAGCTGGAGCAAGGGAGATGACAACAAAACTCTTTTTGTCAAAAATTTGGATTGGAATGTAACAGAGGACCAAATCATTGATCACTTTGGCTGCAAACAAGCAAGACTTCCAAGACATGAGGATGGAAGCATCAAGGGTTTTGCTTTCATTGAATTTGATTCTGAGGCTGATGCCACGAAGGCTCTGGAAGACCTTCAAGAGTCTGAATTGAATGGTAGGAACCTGAAGCTTGACAGGGCTGGTGGCAAGAGCAATGGAGGAAACAGGGGAGGAAGAGATGGAAGAGGCCGTGGTGGGTTCAGAGGAGGAAGAGGAGGTGAACGTGGGGGGTTCAGAGGCGGAAGGGGAGGAGGAGACCGTGGTGGACGTGGAGGTCGCGGAGGATTCAGGGGAGGACGTGGAGGAAGGGGTGGTCATCAATCAACGAAGATTGTTTTCGATGATTAAATCTTTCTTCTGACTGTATCACTGTATATAACAAAGTACTGATGCATCATTCTCTGTGGTATGTTTCCTTGATAAATAAAAGTCTTTGGAATATCCTTGTGTTAATTATCTGCTAGTTATTAGCTTTGGAAGCAGCATTTGTGTTTCGACAATGGCATTCCATGAGCTCTGACGGCTAGAGCATAGATAGTGAGTAATAGATCACTTAGATCGGGCTAATTCGTTGCAGTTCGAGTAATGCGGTATTTTCTGTAGTCTGAAACTCTTCCAGATAGGCACAGCCGACTGAACACGTGCTCACTTGCACAAAGGCGTAGCTTGTGCATACTCGACTAGCTAGTCTGCTCTAGCTGTCTTCATATTGATTGCCTTATCCTCACCGGCTCGCTCGCTCTGCGCCATTTTAGCGGTGGTGTTAGTAGCGTAATGCAGTCGACTCTAACAATATAGTCCGTAATATCCAGAACTGAAAACATTTGCTCTTTATTAAATTTTACAAATATAATTCAGGATAATGTCATCAATATCGAAACTGATCGACATCGACTTCAGTAAACTGAGTATCCAGCTGAAGTCTCGTTATAAAAGTTCTGTTTGGCAGCACTTCGGCTACTTATTCCTCAACGAAGATGGTAACAACATTATTGTCTCCAACGATGTGTATTGCAACCTCTGTTTCCAACAAAACAAACTTCACTGTTACAAGCATTCCTCAAGCTCGTCTAATTTGCAACGTCATTTGATCATATCTCACAGTATGTTTCTTTGTTAGCTTTTAGACTGGTTCTCTATTTGCTAATACTATCCTATGGTGTTATTCTATTTAATGTTGCTAGGTTTTGGAGTGCAGTAATACATTTGACATTCATTCTTGATTCGAGTTCCAATTTAGATTATAGCTCTGGCATTTGAATATTTTGTCAGAGAACCTTAGCAAGTTGAAAAAGGCGGCATTAGAAAAGTTTACGTAGGTTTTGCTTAGTGACTTTGCTTTAAGTGATCCCTGGAATCACAAAGTTAGTCGATACTAATTCAGTTCGCATAAAGATTATTTAACCCTTCCAGTCATTCTTTTGCGCCTGTCATCGCCACGCGAGGATCTGTAATGCCTCACTGAACCTTTGCGTGGGTGATTCGGTAATAAGAGTACTCCAAAGTAATGTGCCATATTATCTAGCTCAATTTTTATCTCAATTTTGCTAGTATTTTTTGACCATGCATTGAATATTTTGAATAAATAAGTTGTGCGCAAATTGTTGGCAGCAATGCAATCGGGATTAAGATTTGGAGAAACAACTAAGGCAATCTTAAAAATAACCGATGTCCTTAAATCTGTTGAATTTTCTAAAATAATTTCCATAATGGATCAGTGACTTGTACTTAATCTAAATGATTTCTTTTAAATGCAGATGTTGATATATCACCTGATTCTGATTCAAAAATACCTTCTGCAGTAAAATTAGAGCCGTCTTACCTGTTGGGATATGAATTAGAATCAAAAACAGATGAAAGTATAGGAGATTTTCCAGATTCAAGAAGTTTAGCTACCCCAGAAAATGGAATGAGAACCATCTTACAAAGCAATCTTACAGTCAAACTGGCTCTCATGTGCTGCAAAGATCTTTTATCATTTGACATAATAGATGGCAGCGGCTTTCAACAATTTCTTGTGAATTGTGGCATAGTAACAGACATAAATCAAATTCCATCCTCTTCAACTGTGCGTAAAGATGTGATGTTCGATATGTATCACTCTGCCCTCGAAACAATTTCACTATCATTAGGCGAGGCAGAACCCACTTTAGCATTGACTTTGGAAGAGTTGACTGAGGAAGATGCTGTTTACCATACATGGAGATTTCACTTTTCTAATGAAAAGTTTGAACAATTGAAAGTGGCTATGCCAACTATTATTGGGAAGAAGTTGACAGAGGAAATGGGCTTTATGCAAGAAATTGAAAACTTTTGCGAACAATTCAACTTGCTGAACAAGTCAATCATAGTAATTAGTGAAAACATTTGTTCTGATGATAAACCAATTATTTCAAACTCCCTAAAGGTGCACCAACATTACTGCATTGCTCATTCACTTGTTAAACTGGTCAATATTGATGGAATTTCTAAGGGACTAGAATCAAGCAGATTTACAACAAATTTAATTAAACATTTAAAATCTTTTAATATTGAAAATTATGGTTCACCACTAAGAGAAGCATATGCACATTTTGAAGATTATGCCAAATCTATATCTGCATATCCCCACACTTTTGAGAATCACTCCATATCATGGAATGCATTGGTAATCTTGCTAGAATATGTAGAAAATGAATATAGGCATTCAACCTGTAGCAAATCTAAAATGCAATCAAGAATACTGACAGAAGATAATTACATCGAACTCAACCAGATTTTGGCATTTCTAAAAAATCTACGCCAAGCATTTGAAATCTTAAATGGGACACCATACACCAGCTGTGCACTGGTTTTGCTTCTGCGAGCCGAGATTCAAAGACTTTTGAGTTCGTCAGAAGGTGATTGTGATCTTTTGAAAAAATTGAAGAAGAACATGGAAGAAGTTCTGCCTCATAAATTTCCAGTTAATGAATTACATGTCTGTGCAGCTCTTCTTGATCCCTCACAGAGAGATTGGTCTTGTGTTCAGGATTATTTAGCCAGCCACCATGTTACTCCAATTGAATTTTTGTCTTCAATGCTTCAAAAGTTTTCTATAACAGAAGCTCCTGAAGACTCTAAACTTCTTGAGAGCACTTTGGACAATTCTGAAACCAAGCCAATATGCTTTGAATCCCAGTCTTTAGATAAAGAACCCCCATGGAAGAAGGCCAAACTGGAGATACTTGCACGCCATGTAACTTGTTCGGAAGCATCAGAAATGGAAAATGAGCTTCACCAGTACATGTGCTCCTTTCTCAGCAGAGGGTCCTATGATGAACCACTGCTCTGGTGGAAAGATCAGAAAGAAAAATTCCCAAAATTAACAAAGCTGGCAAAAATTGTTTTGGCCATTCCAGCTAGTTGCTCTACTGTTGAAAATATTTCAAAATTGACTACAAGACATAAAGTTTCTGAGCTTTCGTTGCCCAGGGATGACTTAGTTAAAATGCTATTCATTCACAACAATTGCCATATGATAGAATTGACATCATAGATGGTTTTCTTCCAAAAGTCATGACTTCAATTATTAGTATTTTTTTTTATGTAAATGTTAGTAGTACTAGGTTTGTAAGCTATGAATAATTTTCAAGTTTTGGATGACTTTCTACATAATTTTGAATTTGTTTTTACCTTTGCAAAGTCAAAGCTGAAATAGCATGCTCAATAAAATTATTCCTCTGCCTGTTAGAAGACAGAATAACAGAATAAGAGATGAAACAAGAAGCAGATAATTGTAAGGTTTAGTAGCCCAAAAAAGGCTGTAGAATGAAGCCATTAATTAATGTAAGCTTTAACATCTACAACAAAATCAAAGCAACACTGTCTTGGGAAGTGTATTTGTTTCCTGGGGTCCTACACATAATTGACCATTGTCACCAACACTGTCATCTGCATTTAATTAACTGTTACTTGATTGTGAAGCATTGAAGTGAAGATGTCACAGATGTAGCACCAGCACTTGGATATTTGCTGCTGAATGTAATTTGGGAAAGTTTTTCATACCAATTATTATTATTATTATTATTATTATCAATATTATTAAGCGTCGCAGTACTCATATTTGTTACTTAAAAAAAAAACATAAAAATTTAATTATAATAAATGTAGCATAGACCAAATACAGTGGAATACGAAATGCATTCATCAAAGAAAGTAGCATTGGACCGAACCAAGTATCAGATGACAATTCCTGCTGTGGAGCTCACATGAACAGGTACATTTGCCACATCAGATGTGTGACAATTTACCACCACAACACCTGCTCCTGCTCTGCAGGTACTGATATTGGAAGCTTGACTCCACCTATAAGAATGGATTTAGTATAATGTATGATTACATAGATCACTCACAAATTTTGTAACTATAAAATTACATATGGCTGACTAAACAGGTTATGAAAGGTGCTTAGTGCTGATGCAAGACATTGCTGAAGAAACAGTTGAATAAAAAATTGATTTAACATAATATCTGTGTTTTGAAGAATTGCCCTAACATTAATCTTAAGGGCTTGAAGTTTCTAACTTGTCTGTCTCAGGATCGTACTGTTCAACAGATGAGAGATAATTTGAACCATCATGTCCTCCAACAGCGTATATTTTCCCTGCCAATGCGGCAATACCCACTCCCCCTCTGGGACAGGACATTTGAGCAACAAGTGTCCATTGGTTGCATGTAGAGTCATAACTTTCAACACTCTCAAGAGGTGCATTATCATCAAAACCACCTGCAAATAAGGCTGTTAATAAATGACAATCTATAGAAAATAGGTAATGCAGACATATCACCTGCCACAAATATAAAACCATTGAGTTCAGTGGCTCCTGCACCAGCTCTCCTCTTGTTCATTTGCTCAATCATCATCCATTTGTTTTCTCTGGGGTTGTACATCTCACATGTTTCCAATGACACTGAACCATCATTGCCACCAATCGCATATAAAGATCCCTTAGAGAAATATGAATCATCTGAGAAGTAACAATAAATACAGTCCAGAGTTTGAGGATTTACCTGATATGCTACAACAGCAACTCCTCCCCTCGAACAATTCATGCTGCATACCTCGCTCCAAGTATTTGAAACAATGTCATATCTCTCAACAGTAGGAAAGCAAGAAACATCGTCCAAACCTCCGATGGCATAAATGGAGCAATTGAGGTGAGCTAATGCTATTCCTCTCCTGTATGTGAAAATATCACAAAATCATTCCAACATCATTTGGTTGGCAAAATAACTCACCTAAGCTTTGACATGTCAGCAATTGAATTCCAGCAATTTGTTGTCGGGTCAAACGCTTCCCCTGACTTCAAGTGCCCTGCACCGTCATGGCCACCAACAGCATAAAGTTTCCCTGTATATGAACAGGAGGATTTGTAATAAATTATATTCAAAAGGTCTTAATTCTCCAAAAATTAGAAAACCATCTACGGAAGCCACCCCAACATGTCTCCTCCTGGCAGACATGTCGGGAACAGGAAACCAGCAGTCATTGCAGACGTCATAGCACTCAATAGTTTTGAATGGATGCCCAGCCAATCCCCTACCACCAACACAAAAAATTACTCCTGAAATTTTAGAAAATATAACTTATCAGCACACTATTATTCCCCATCAAAATTGTCAACCATATGCATAACCAAATTATTCAATAGATAATTGGTCAAAATATTAATAATTATTTGCCTGCATATGACTTCCTTGCTCTTGGGTATTTTTTGAAGTGATAGCTGATAATGAGGTTAGCTTTAAACATTTTATAATACAGTGCTTTATCGAGGAGGTCTCGACATTCCAGATTAGTTGTTAATGATTCCTCATTGCTCACAACATCAATCAGAAAGTTGAGAGAGCAGAAGGCAAGTCTGATGCTGCAAAAATAAATGGAATATATTTGGTAATTTCTTTAGACAAGAAACACTGAAATTTAGAAGAAAATTTGTATTCATATTTAGCCAATCTTTTGAGTGCCATATGTATTGGAACAGGATGTGAAGGCACTTTTTAATTCCTCTACCATTTATACCCTGGTGGTACAGGCTGGGTTGCGAACACGACGCATAACGACCGTCTACATTACCTCCTCGTGCGGGAACCCAAACCATTCAGCCAACCTGCATACCACCAATTGTTTGCTTATTTATTTGTGGCAAAATCTTGCTTTTGGCAATATAAGTTTTTTTTATATTAAATTCTAATTATTATATAAAATATTAACGAAGACATAATTATTAAACGCATGATTACAACACTTCTAAAGGTGTTCAAAGATTAAGAAAAACTAAGTCTGTGCTGTTGCTGAAGACAACAAATCTACAAGTCCTTTTTAAAAATAAGTGGAATCATATACAACTAAAACTGCCTCTGATGATAGTAATGTGGCATTATATAAATGAACTTCAATCACAATCTATCATTTGTGAGCTAAAAATAAATGTCTATAATGGCACCTCACAAAACCCTCACTTTGAAAGGAGATCTGTGAGATATTTATATTTCACTTTCATATCCTGTCTAACCCAATTCATAACAGCCTCAAAGACAACTTCCTCCCCACTGACTGTCAGGTCATCAGAAGAAATAATTCTATTAAGAGCCAGAAAACTCAGATTTTCAAAATTTGAGTCTTTTGTGACCTTAAAGCAAAATTAATTCATAAAAACCATAGAAACTTCTGAATTACATTCAGGGCTTACTTCAACAAAGTTTTTTATCATAAACGTTTCTGCCTTTTGAACAAGATTGTTAAGACCATGTTGCTCAGCAAAATATCTCACTTCAAGGCAGTTGGAGATGTCTATATGTGAGGCCATGAACTCACAGCATGCAACAATTACTGACTCAACCTGTCATTAACAAGTCGGAAATTTCAACACTTAATTATTGATTTAAAAATTTGGAAGTTACTTGCCTGCAACACTGAACTAGCAAATAATAAAGCTTGCACGTTTTCTGTAGAGATCGTGATTTTTGAAGTGTAAGCATACTGTACTAAGCCAAGTACAGCATCTGGATCAACATCACTCAAACGCACGATCCCTTCACGAGATTCTGTCATGTCTGAGGTGAACATGGACCTAAAATATGCGCTTAGAGATGCTAATATCACTCTGTGACACTTAATGGAGTGATTTCCAATCCTAATTTCTGCATCGCATAAAACCCCGTCAAAAAAGAATTCTCGAAGAGATGTGAAACACTCTGAAAACAATGACCCATTTTCGTAAATGACAGATGTCGATTCTGGATTTTCCAGCAGGGAATGCGAACTGGGAACGGATGTGTCAACGCAGGAAGGAGACGATTTTGTATCCTTAACGCAAGGAGAAGAATTTTTATCTTCAACACTTTGGAGACGTCCCTCAATTTTGAATCTGATAGGAGATTTTGACATGCCGGGCTTTCTTCCGGGCGATTATCGGACCGGGCGTGGACCATAAACAAAAACATATAATTGTAATTATGACTAAATTATAACTTTATAATTATAATAACTCTAGTTATAATTTTATTAATAATATATAAAAAATGTCGCAACAAAATACTTTCCTGAGCAGCTTTATCCAGGGCAAACCCCTGCTCAACCTGATGGGATGACCTTTTTTGCATCTTACCAAAAGTCAGGGGGCCCAACCCTGGGTAACGTTTCATCTATGTCAATGTCTCAGTCTTCTGAGTCCGATCCCCAAAATATTCTCGAAGAGATGTGAAACGAGTGAGACTATCTACAGCACTCGATCGGTCGATTAATTATTCAAATCCATTAATTTAAAGTTTAGTATTTTTTGGCTCAGCTCCATGATGCTCGTGAATAATTAATCGACTAATTGAGTCCTGTAGGTAGGTCAGCCCTAAGATATAATAGGTATTAATAAAAATACAAAGTCATCATCAACATCATCTTCATTCAAAAATATATTTTTTTTAATCTTCGGGAAAGAGAGTCAGGAAGGTCATTTCATATTTTCTACATGGGATCCTGTGAGCGTTGGCTTGACCCACGACAGCAAGTGAAACTTGGTCTGTGCGGATGTTTGCGAGTCTAAATTTATTGTTAATTGGATTTACAGCGGCTGGAGTAGAAACAATAACAATCGCTGATGAACATAGAATCAACGATGAAGAATACTCGAACAACGTACTCCGAGTAAAATCTTAGACACCCCTCGGATCAGAAGTCATAATCTGAGGAGCAATGAGTTACATATCTTTCGCATGGATATGTTCTGTATCTAAAGCGAAATTGAAGTCTAGCTTCTTCGTTGTAGACATTTTGAAAAGTTAGGGGGGACATCAGGGTGCATGGTACCCCAAATGACGTCCAAAGTTTAGATTTAACTTGATTCATAACATTGCACGATTTGATAGTCTGCTGGGCGACTATGGAGTAATATTTTAATCAACAATCTTTCTGCCTATCTGATTATTAATTTAAATTTGTGTATCAAAACAAGAACCTTGAAATTTGTTTTTAGTATCACTGCCCGATTTTACATTATTCGTACACGCATGAAGAATATTTTTGTTAGCGATCACGTGACATCGCCCGACTTCGGTGTTATTGGATGATCTCACCTCAGGCCACTTCGGATTCTTGTTTTGGTGTTTTCCTATTATATTTGTTTTCAATGTCGTATCAGAATTTGTAACTTTTAGCATAAGACATGTACAACGGAAGTCGTCGTTCGAGTCGTAGTACTGTGGACATTAACTGGTTAGTCTTACCGTCATCTGATCCGTCTACCGATGTCAAGGGACAGATGGATAACTTCGACGACATGGACGGTAGGTGTATTTATTTTTTTCTAACTGTTTTACTTCATGATTAATTAAGTTGTAAGTTTAGTTAGATTAAGTTGTTCATCTGGTAGTCAGGAAAATGCACCAATCCAACCTTGAATTGCCATATTTAATTAATTGTCACCATAAAATTATTTATGATTAAAATTATGTATACCCCTTATTAAGGGGAATTGAAAAGTTTCTAAACTGTTTACTACTTACTAATTATTGTTATCTGTATATATATATATATAAATTAAAAGTTTGTTGGTAATATATATTTATATGTTTATAAATGGTAATAAAAAAGCATTTTGAATGGTAAAACAGTGGAATGTCAGGCATTTTGATTGGATAAAATAGATTTTTATTTTCTATGCATAGATACCCTTTTCCCCAAATAATACATAATACATTAAATATTTGAAAATAATTTTAAATGCATTCTGAAATTGCCCATTCTAATCTTCATATATTAAACTAGCTATTTTAAACCGGCTTTGCCAGTCATATACATGTAATCAATTTTTCCATATTTACGTACTTCAAATTCAGCCAGTCACTTGCATAGAGAATGATACATGTGCAAATTTCAAGTCGCTACCTTTCGGGAGGAGTTCTCAGGACAGACAACCTTACACATGCACTTTCTGTTTTATATTATATTAGGTTGGCAACTAAGTTCCTGCCGTTTTGACAGGAGAGCTTGGGTCAAGACTTTGCTTTTTAAGAAGGGGAAGTACTTTTGAAGATGGAGGCTAAAGTGCCAGTGCTGAAAGAGAGGTATGTGGGTTTAGAGAGAATTGGAGATAGGATTAGAGCTTATTTCTTGAGCAGAGGAGTGGGGAGAGAATCGAGAGAAGTCGTCTTGATGGGAAGTGAGTGAATAAGCTTGAGAACCTCTTCCGAAGACAAAGGTTGGAGGACTGAGATTGAGGTACCTGAGAATTACCTGGTAGGGAAGGGTGAGATGGGCGATGAGGTGAGGGGGTTGATTTATTCATGAATTATGGTGATTTTTGAGATGAAAAATGGATTGAATGAGTTAATAAGAGAGGAGCACTCATCTTCTGTGTAGTATTGAAATGAGAATGACTGTGAATGAGTTTGTGGAGGGAACGCCGCACGGAATGGGGATTCGCATCTGGGTTGAGTTCCTCCTTGATGGAGGCAGCCCTGGAGTTTAAGATAGCCATCTTGGCAGCTACTTTGGCAGACTTGCATAGTTGCTTGGCTTGTTGACATAGATAGCAACGTTCAAAGTGCTGGCAGATTTTCTTGGCCTCAATTGCCAAATGGAACGGCTGGTGACCGACTCGAACGGGAAAGTTTCCGGACTGGGGCGTGCTTGTCTAGGAGTTTTTCTAGTGACTTGTGGATTTGAATAACCAAATTTTGTCCTCAAATCTATTGGAGGATTTGAGGATGTGGTTGTTCTGTCCAGTGATCTTAAATTTTTGGATGTTAGTCATCTTTATATTTTGTGCCTTTGGTGTTGTCGAGGCACTGTACCAATTAACTCGGTACTCCCGATGCTTGTGGAAAGTCACTATGTCAAGTGCATATTTTTCTTCTTTTTTTCATTATAATTTGGTATGCTGCATATTGTATGAAATATATTGTTTGTTGATTTTATTTTTATTCGTCTCCCAATAACAAATATTAAAGTACTCTCATAGAGAGTAAGAGTGGGAGTAAATAAACATGTAACAGATGTCCGAGGATATGCTTATCTTCCTGAGCAAACTACTTTACTTCTTTCATTACAGTCACCTTCTGTTATATTGTCACTGTCTATTTAACCATAGCAATGGAGCGATTTATTAATTCTCAATTTCTGATTCATCAATTCCAAATTTAACCGGCAGGAAACACAAATATAAATTTAGCTTGTTTTTATTTGTCTGGCTAAACTTGACATATTGTTTAATAAATATTTTTTACATGTATAGAGTATACCATCTGCATGCTTTTGTGTCTTTATACTAAAGAATACTTACCATGGAATTTCAAAACGTGTTCGGTTGCTTCGTTTGTTCTTTATATTGAAATATTACAGTTTTGACAAACCATTTGTAGAAATGTTTTAATGTTGAAATACTGTTTCTATGGTTTTACTGATAATATTCTGGTCACTACTCTGGTTTGACATCATCTTATTGTCTTTTTGCAGATCTATTTTCCTTCTTTGGACAAGATAGTTCTGGATTGGATATAGAGTCTGGTTTGGGAACCAAGTCGGATGATGCTATGCAAACTTGTGACTATTCTTCCGCTTTGACCAACCAGCATGACTCAAACAGTGTCCTTAATTCAGCCTCATTTGACCATTCCAGGGGAGGTATCAACTTCACTGAATCTTTCCTTGGTTCAGACTCTGCAAAACCACTAAACATCGAGTCTTGGATGAAAGATCAGAATGACTCTTCATCTACTCAGCTGATAATGCAATTACTTAACTTGGCCAAGTCTGAGAAAAATCAGATGCAACAACAGCAGCAACATCAGCAGCAGCAACAAATACAACAAATCCTGGTGTGTGGTCAGCAACAAATGCCGCCAACCACTCAGCAAGCATTTGTTATTAGTCCCATGCAAAGCTCCTTTGATGCTTCATCCAACCAGCATGTCAGCATCCTCGGTGGCCAATTGCCTCACATTGTCAACCGGCCACAGCTCATGCCACAGCCCATTGTAATGGAACAACCTTCCTTTATACTCAGTCAGGGTGGAGTTTCTTTAACTCAGAAGTTGAATGCACAACTAATTCCTCAGGCACCATCTGGTCACTCAGTCTTTATGGTGCATAAGTGAATTTAATTAGATTAATGTAATTAACTTAATGTAATCAGAATCTATTTGTATTTTAGCCCCAGAAGCAGATGATCGTGAGGGATGTGCACGGCAATAACGTGAGCTACCTGAGCAGCGTGTGCAATCAGGATAACCAGCATGGCATGCAAGTTCATTTCATCAACCAGGATCAAAAGCCAGTCATTATCCATCCCCATGTTAATGCTTCACCAACTCAGATCTTAAAACACCCTCAGTTGATTGGATCCAATGTTTATGTTCAACACCTTGCCCAACCCAATCCTGTCCAACAAATCATCTTAAATGCAGAACCAAACAAACAGGAAACTAGAGTTGATGGGGTAGTTAGCAGTTCTTTGTTAAAAATTGTCCTTCTAATGATAAACATGCTGGCATGATAATTCCATGAAATTAAATTGCTTTACTGCAAATCATCCACATCAAAATACCATTTCGAGTAATCATAAAGTGGAGCGACTAAAAAATTGTTGTCGGTCATCTTTGGTTGTTAATGATTCTCCAGAAGAAATCACTTCAGCTCGAACTGTTTTCCAGACAATGTTTAAAATGCTCTTTGTCTTGATGTTGTTGCATTATGTAAATTTCTTGTGTATTTCCTTGTCATGACATTCTTAAGCATTAACATTAAATATATGTAATTTATTGCTGTTCAAATTTTGTAGGGTCTGCTCCTCTTTATCAGTGCTAAATGTCACTGTGGTTTTTCCTTCTAAGACAACAATTCTTTTTGAATTTCATGCCTATTTGCCATGTCCTTATTCCAATAATATTTAATTGTATCAATTCTTTGTACGAATTGCTCGATGTTAAGATCCAAACGTGTTGTGCGGCAGATGGTCGGCAGAGAAGTGGCGTCCGTCGTCGTGACGACCAACACGGGATGTTCTACGAAACCGCAGACCGTTCAGACGGTCCTACTTCCGAGCACGACGACCAGCTCTCCTTCAGCCAATGTGCTTTCATTGCATTCCAGTGAAAGTACTAATGAAAAGGTATTCAGAAACTCATCTAACATTTATATTATAAATTATTATTTATTTATATTTTTGTTGGTGTTACCTAGGTTCCCATAGCTAGAATTACCTCTAATAAGATCTTTGATGCACCTCCTGGTAAAAAGAGGACTGCTCACAATGCAATCGAGAAGAGATATCGACTCAGCATCAACGACAGACTGGTGGAACTCAAGGAACTTGTTGTTGGAAAAGAAGCAAAGGTCTTTTGAAATTTGTTGTTTTCATTACGAATGCGGTGGTCCGAGTTTCGTTGGCTTTCAAATTCATTCTCGTTCAGCTGAACAAGTCCTCTATACTGCGTAAGGCTATCGAATTCATCAGACACCTACAAAACACAAATACAAGGTTGAGGGAAGAACTGAAGGCTCTCAGATCCGGAAATTCACGAACAGGTGATTTTTGACATGTGGATATCTAAACGTGATGTGCGGCTTATGTTCGAGGTTGAATTGTGCAGCACCTACTCCCGATTCTGTGCCGTCGTCTCCGTGCGTTCCTACTCCTCCGAGTTCAAATGGGGACTGCACAGGAAGTGATCATTTCTGTCCATCCAGTCCTGAGATTCCAAGTGACTGTAACCAAGGTTCCAATCAATTCTTAAATGTTATTGGTTATTTTTAGTATCTTGTCATTGCTTTTATAATACATTTTTATATAAATTTAAATCTGCAATAAATTTGCAATAAATACCCTATTTGCTAAAATAATTTCCTTTCCTTGCAGATTCTGATTCCCAGGACTCATTCCTCAATCATCAGGACTTCGGGTTAATATCTGGCATGGGCGACCGTTCCAGGGCTCTGTTGTGTGCTCTTATGATTGTCATGTTTATCATCAACCCAATTGGCATATTGACTGGCCCTACATCAATCTTGGACAATAATTTTACTGACATTACTCAAGGCCCTCATAGAGTGCTTCAGGAGTATGGCCTCAGAGGAGAAGGTATTGCCAGTTTTTAAATATTTATTTTTATAATTATATATTTATATAATATTTTTTTTAAAACCATAAAAATATATAATTTTTATTTTATATGGTTTATATATATATATATATATATATATTATACTTGTGAAATGTGGTGAGTGATCTTATTTCACATTATCAGACATGATTGAAGCAAAAAGGTGGTGGGTGTCATCATTATTTTGGTGGATATTCAATGCGGTGTTCACGGTTTTTGTCATCGCAAGACTGGCAATGTTCAGCGAGCCTGTCACTGATTCCAGTTCAAAATCTGCCTCAAATTACTGGAGATGCAGAAGGCAGGCTGAATTTTCCATGGGAAAGGTGGGTGTATTACATATAAGCAAATAAAAAATATAAAGGTGGGTGTATTACATACAAGCAAATCAAAATTATAAAGATTGAAAACTCTCTTCGAGCCTCGACGGAATCCTCGGAGTAGCGACCCCTTCGAGTGTTTTGGCCCTTGAAATCTTACACTCTCGGGGACCTGGATGCACCCACCGATCAGGTGGGTGGTCCGTCGGGTATGAGCAAACTTCCCTTTAAGTCTCTTGAAGACCACTTTCCAACATTATTCAAATGCCACGAGGAAAATTACGAATTTCATTGCGTGACAATTCGGGGTCGTTCCTATTTCTTCATGAACAATTACGGGTTGGAGTTCCTGTGATTCCATATCCATTGTGAAGATGCCTCAACAGTCTTAGACAATCATTTCATGTACTCTCCTTGCTTGATAGGCTGATTTTCTTGAGGAAGTAGTAGAAGGATCTGCAAATCCAGCTCCTACTTTGATTGCGAGGAATTGCACAACGTATTTTTGTTCCTTCAAATCTAATGTAAAATTGGAAGAAGTCAGTTTAAATTTATCTACTACTTCTGGCACTTGAGCATGTTGCTCTTCTCCATCCTGACCTCCCAAGGCATCATCAGTTCTGCCAGAATCTTAGTATCTGACTTTGTGGACGTGACTACATCCGACCTCTTGCAGCTGTCTTTGAGCACCTGGGGGTAGTGCTTTAGTCTGACCACATTTGCCACAACACACCAGTTGTTTGCCTTCTCAAGAATGTTCTTTCTCGTGAATCTCTTCTTGTTATATTGGGAACAGCCCTCACTCAGGAAGTGTGTTCTCTCTGCGTCACAGACTCTCAACAATTCGCTTTGGAGCGAGCAGTCTTTATTGCTTCCATGACCATCTCCAACACCTGGTTGTCATGTATATCTTCCATGTGCAAGTTTGTGGGAGCAACTGGAAAGCATGTGTCAGAGAGTTTTATCTTTGCTGCAAATTATCTAAAGTTTGTACATATAAAGCAAATACAAAATATAAAGTAAAGTATGTTATCATGTAATGGTTGTTTAAGTATAAGCGGTTTCAAAACATTGCTTAAATTTTACAAATAATTATTTTAAGGAGAATTTTTGTGATGCGTATTCTCATCTTACCTCCTGTTTGATATCTCTTGGGAGACCTCTTCCTACATCCTTTTGGTCTTTATGGTCCTGTCTCATTTGGAACTCAGTGCGCCAGTTGATACACTTTGCGAGAGCGGGCAAGTGGCTCGAGTCGAAGGCCGGCGACAGGGTGTTCGTGAGGAATGCAACGGTACTGGCTGCAAGACGTAGCGCTGCCGACGCCGCTTGGGTGTACCATCAGATGCTGAAGATGCACATGCAAGGTGGGATTCTCATTCGTGCACAAGCCTCTGTGCATACATTTTGTTGTTAAACAGGTGTGATGTGTCAGAGCAAGTTTGGTGGTATCAACCTTGCCCTTTCTGCACTTAACCTTGGTGAGGCTGCTGGGGATATATTCAACGTTCAGGAGCTGTCGGAGTTATACATTCTTGCTGCCCTTACCGCTCAGAAAGTTTTGCCGAGGCAATTTCTGCCCCTCATCGTTAGTTGTTTGTTGTGAATCCTGCTTAGCAACCAATTGTGCAATTTAGAGCTACTTAATTTTTGTTTTCTTGTAGGCATTTCTGATGAAACAGGCCTTGTCTCGTCACATACTTTACCCCCATCTTAACTGGATCAACACTGCTTCTGGCTCACAGTTTCTGTTTTCAATCCATGGGAAAGATAGCCAAGGATTAGATGCTCCCGGCTCGATGTACACATCTGAATTGGAAAATAAAAGTAATTAATAGTGACCTTTAGAATGCGTGAATGGTCATTTGATTTAATAAGAAATGTTGCTCTTCTAGTGGACCCACTCCTGCTCATATCAAGGATGTTCAGAGAAAGGTTGCTACTGGATATTTCCAATATTCTTGTTTGGTCATCCATCGACTCTGACAATTTCCTCGATAAGAAGTTTGTATTGAAACTGCGACGTACGTCGTTTGCACAGCTTACAACATTTACTACGAGACGGTTGATTTAATTTCCAGGAAGACTGGGGAGTCAGATGTGATGAAAAAAATTGATTTGTTATGCAAAAGCTGCAGTGGAGCCATTTCAAGTTAATATTGTGACATTTATGTGATCCAGTACAAATGATTAGAACCAGTGACTTTTTTGTAATAGGGGATGGAAAGAACAAAAGCAGAAGAGATGATGAGATTTGTCTATGGTGGTGCAGCTCCTGCATCTCATGGCCAAAAGTTCTTTTGGAAATTATAATAATAACCCATTCCTCAACTGCAACATATTACCTGGACATTTACAAAACAAAGAGTGAGCAAATATTTCATTATTTCTTTGAATAATAATGTTTTTAATTTGTTTACTTATTTTCAAGCAATCCTCTCGCTCGGTGCTTGCATGGGATTTTGAAGCTGAAAAAGTGTGATGGTGTGGAAATATTGAATGATCATGTGATTTTTCAGCTCTGCAACAAAGCTAGTCTCATGTTGTCACAAAGCATGGCATTTAGGGACTACTCTACTACATGCCAATCTTTGAATGAGGTCATTTTGGGCTTCTTTGCAAATTGCTTGCAGTTACTTGAATGATGGTTTCTCCCATTAGCTTTGGCAAGCACAAGCGTGTGACTGGATATTGACGATCAGGACTGAACTATGGCAGAGACAAAGCCAAACTGGTCTTGAAGTTGAAACTGGAATAATGCAAAACATATCTAGTAGTGTGCTGTCTTACTTTCAGGCTGACATTTCAATACTGAGGAAATTGTCACACGTGGTCACTGGTGGAAATAAAATTTTACCTAGGGTTTGTCTGGAAATCTTTGAGAAAAATTCATTCAGTGAAAAAAGTTTACTTTTTTTTAGTTGTACGTCCATGAATCGACTTTGAGGGTTGCAGCTCGTGCCAATCCATTGAAAACTCTCCAGTTGTTCGGTAGGAACTTAGCAAGGGTCGGGAAGAACGTTAGCAATGGTGGTGTCGAATTACCGAACATTATAATTTGATTTAACACATTTGTGATGTTTTACTCTTAAAATATTTTTAGCTAATGGGGATTCCAAGTCATGTATTGAGATTACATCCAACCCAATTGAAGTTTATTCAAGAGGAGGTATGCCACTTACATCAGATAGATTGGAGGCAATGACCATTCTGCTTCTCTGTACTCAGCCATCCGTACTCTATTCCCGTGACGAGACTTCTTTACTCCTCGACAAGGCAGCTCATATCTTTCACAGGCTTGGAGATCTAAAGCTTTTGTCGCTCTGTCGCAGTGCCAATTTGCAGTGCCTAAAGCACTAAGACCATTTTGATTGAGCAACCACTTGGAAAGTTTTAAACAATTGCTTGAAAGTTTGATGTCTGTGTATTGCTCCTGGCCAGATATTTGATAAAATATATGGCTCTTTTGAGTTTTAAATGCTTTAACATTCTGCTTGTTTACTGCAAATTTATTGGTTCTTTTATTATAATAATAAATGAGGTTATTTTTTTAGTACTTTTGTTTGATTGTTAGGCTTCTTGGGTCAGATAGCCTGTTGGCATAACTTGCAAATTTCTCGCAGCGTACGTATTGGTAGCATTTGTTATTCGGTAGCTGCAGGTCGAATAAATTCTCAGGCTGGATAGTGCGTCGGTGGGTGTTTGGTCCTAATTCTTTGTATTAGGAACGAAATGCCTTTTGGAAGCGATCATCTCCGGCATTAACATTTCAATTTTGGGTTTATTCGCGCTTAATGTAACTTCCTCGAAACACATTTTCAATTCGTTATTCGAATAAATTTGCGAAGATTGTTAAACGTTTTGTTTTTTTGAGATTGTACATATCCTGGTTTCGGCTCAATACAAAGCTTTTAGATTTTTATTGCTGGAAGCACAAAATTGCTGAAATTTGAGACTATTTCTTAGTGCTTATATTACAGCAGCATCAATGCTATTGTTGTGAGGAATATAAGCAATATAATCAACTTAAAATGACCTTGCTCATAAAAAATATCGTTTTAAAGATAATGCACTTAAGTGATTTTTAAAGAATTTTTATTTTTAGTGAAAAATTCTCAGCGAAGATTCCACATTAAAGTATTTTTGCAATATATATATATGTAGCGCTTTAAAGGCCAATAATGATAAAAAGGGTTGCGGGAGGTTCTAGAGGAGAATACAGTTTAGCGGTGTGCGCAGGATCTCGTGGCATCGCTTAACACGTGTCTTAAAGTGGTTTGTTTTATGGTTGTTTATGATGGCATGTTGTTTTATTAGTGCGTATCTCTAGCCGTAATTATTTGATTTAATTAGTGGGCGAGCCATCCAATCAGTATATTTACATTTCTCACCTGACAGCTCGGCTATTGGATTTCTTAACGTAAAACATCCGTTGTTAAGATAAAGAATTGTGTGCGTGTACACGTGAGATGTAGCCATTGTTACCTTAGTATAAAATGAAGTTTTGTTGGAATATTTCT
Source organism: Hirudo medicinalis (assembly GCA_011800805.1). Classification (NCBI taxonomy): domain Eukaryota; kingdom Metazoa; phylum Annelida; class Clitellata; order Hirudinida; family Hirudinidae; genus Hirudo; species Hirudo medicinalis. Next base: position 72,194 of record MPNW01000076.1, read on the forward strand.
TATAAAACAGAATGCAGATTATGTAGATTTCCGGTATTTGGGCATATTGAATTGTATCGTTTATTTTAAAGTCTTATGATATGCTAGACTATGACTGCCCGAGTGGTATCTTGATTTTGCTGCTTTTATAAATTATTTTTAGTCCTTGTATATCTGTGTTGTGAATAAAGGTAAAGATTTGTTTGTGCAAAATAATTTATGGGATTTTTGTGTCTAAACTTTGTTCTTGTATGATAATAATCCGGTTTTATTAAGGCTGTCTTTAATCTCCTATTTTCTTGAATTCTATGAAATGTCAGAACTTGTGAATTAATTTTGAATTCCTAGATAGATTGTCCTAAGCATGATTATCAGTACATATTGCAATATTTCTCATTTCCTTGAGGATTATATTTAATGTAATATAAAATGAGCTCCCGGGATTGCAGAGTTGTCTTGGACATTGTGAGAAGGGTTTTATTAACTGCTGAGTTTTTTTCTTTTTCATTGTTATGACATTTCATTGACTTAACTAATTGTTAGCAAACCATCTATTCACTCGACTGACCGGAATATATTATTTTTACAGGCTGCATACAGTGAAGATATCTATTTTAAGAATGTTGAAGGTCTGACATTATAGAAACTGTTGAAATGTTATAACATCTGCCTTTAAGGAGGAAATTAGTCGATACATAATCTCGTCATGGAATATGAATTTGATCCGAAGCTCGAGCCGCCCGACAGTCCGATCTCCCAAGATCGCCTCACCCCGGAGTATGACCTTTCGCCCGGAAGCGCTTCATACGGCAACGGTTGGACGACCAACGGCAACTCCCCCCCGTTCGACGAAAACGACGATTACGCCAAGGAGAGCATCAGGAGACTCTGCCTGGTCTGCGGAGACGTCGCTTCTGGTCTGCACTACGGGGTCGCGTCCTGCGAGGCCTGCAAGGCTTTCTTCAAAAGAACAATCCAAGGTGTGATTTGAACGTTTTATTTTAAATGTAATTTCTTCACAAGAACAATCCAAGGTATGATTTGAACGTTTTATTTTAAATGTAATTTTGACAAAAAAGAATGCAGAGGCGTCGACGTCGGCCTCGCTCCCGTTCGGCTCTTCTAAACGACATCGGTCGATGCTCTCGGTACCGACCTCGAGCTAGCTTTCGAACATCATTTCGACCTATTACTTAGCATTTATCGAAAGTTATTTGGCTTATTTTGGTTTTATGACAAAGTCTGAATTTATGGACAGCTGGTGGTGAAGCCTATTAATTCTTATCTGGCAAGAGATATCTATCTGCCTCTGCTATAACTTCATGTTTTATCTCAGAAATTGTAAGATTATATTTAAAGCTTTACAGAGCATTTAGTTTCCCCATCAACTTTATCCGTTAAGCAACACCGGTGCTGCATTCAGATAATTGTGTTTTATTTGGCTTCTCTTGAATTCATTTGCAAGGTTGTTCATGTAGTTGTGTCCTGTTGTGAACTACTCTTCAGATGTACTCTTCACTCACTCTCATTTAAGTCCAAAGACAAATTTTATTTTAGAATGACTTGTAAGTAATGCTTGTAATTCACCTCGAATTGAGGAATGAAGTTCCGGTGAATTTACGTGAGACGTTGTCTGCTCCGTACAAAAAGCTCCATTTTGGAAGCAATCAATATCACGAACACATGGATTCTATTTTTGGTGATGGAGACTGAGTCGGTGCTTACGTAAATAACTCCCGCTGTTTCTTGTTTTCTTGTCTTCCAATTAGTTTCGGCTACCTTTCATGTTTAAACTGTTTACTTGCGTTTATTAGAGACTTTTTTCTTAAACTTTTTATCATCGCAAAGATAGAATTTCGCTGGCATTTTGCACACAGGTAGCATAGAATATTCATGTCCTGCCAGTGGATGCTGTGAGATAACAAGATCACGGAGGAAGGCGTGCCAAGCTTGCAGGTTTCAGAAGTGTCTTCAGATGGGAATGCTTAGGGAAGGTTATACAAGCACGATGTTCAAGGCAAACACGTTCTTCTCGATAACCGATTGAATTCGTTCCCATCGTCAGGCGTCAGACCCGACAGAGTGAGAGGCGGACGACAGAAGTACAAGAAGACCAATGATTCGCCTTACGTCGTCATCAGGACAACGAAATCCATCAACGGCACCAATTCTAACCTCAAAAGACCTTCAAATGGCGGAGGTTAATAAAGTTGTTTATATTATTTTTATTCCTTCTTTTCCTAACAATAAATTCTTACGTGAATGAGGTCCACTTATCGACTTGATATGTTTGTGACAGATGTCCACGTCAGAATGAAGCCAACCATTGCAAAAGTATGCAAGCCTGTTGGTGAGAAAATCCCGCTTTTATTGAGAAAAATGTCGAAGAAATGCTTTATTTTATCCAATCTCTTTAAAACCTTAATTTGAGGCTAAACACGCTCAATCTTGCACTAACACGCGAAGGACTAATTATTCATTTGCATCCTCATCTTGTCATCTTAGAATCATCCTCATCAGCTAACGTTTCTCGTAAGTGACATTTTTTTTCTTAAATACCTGAGTGTGAGCGGTCCCCCCATCCATATTATTTATAATTGAAATGATCATATATCCGGCAGCATTCGCCATGCACCTCTTCGTGATTGATGATGGTGATGATCTCTTCATAGATTCTGAATTTCCTAAAATACTTTTCTTTGTTGTTTAAATCATTTCTCTTTGTGCAGGATACACCTCTTAAACCTATTTGAATTAAAGGTATACAAATTTTCTGAACACAGTGTTCCAGTGCCACATAATGTAATGAATGACACAATGTGATGTAATAAATACAATGCCTCTACGAATTGTTCTTACGACGAATTCATTCTGGCTCGAGTCTGCGTGAATTTTCTTAAACGTCCATGATCATCGATCGTAGCTCATACATTTTAGTATCGTTTCTAGTTTGCTTTTGAAATATCATTTCTTCTTGCTTCGACTTAATCCCGAATTTAACGTTTATTATTTTTCCTTTTTTATTTCTTGAAATGCAGAGAATTAAGATGATGGGTGAATTGTCGTGATCGAAAGTTATGGAATCTTCCAAAGCCTGCTTCAATCATCATTATCATCTTTCAATTTGAAGAACTTCTGCCCTGGGAACATTCTTATTTCCAGCAAGAGAAGCAACTCTCGCTACTTCAACGCACCGCTATTTTTAAATCTCCAGCTTCCGAGTCATCCGTGGTTATTTGGAGGTTATCATGTCGAGTTGGCATTTCTTTGACCCGTTAACAGCTTACGTAATCACGTACCAGCGGTTGGAAATGTGGCCCAGTTTTCTAGGGTTGTTATAGCAACCTATATTACCTTAATAAGGTCTGCTCGTTGCACGCGTGGGACGTAGCAAGCCCCTCTCTTTTTAACTTATCTCCTTTTCATTCTTTGCGTCTTTCTGTAATCCCGCATCTGCGTCTCTATTTCATGTTAATTAAGTTCCACATTTTGAACCTTTCGCAACTTTTGAACTGGAGCAGCCTGATCAAAGGTTGTTGTTCACCATTGATCATTCGCTTGCTTATCTCTGCCAAGAGAAATACCATCCAAAAATTACTATTTCGTCTCTCAATTGAAGTTAATGTCACCGGAGCTATTATTATATAACACTACATTTGAGAACTTAGGTGACATTTGCCTGCATGCGACATGCTGAGCATCATTTATTGACCATTTGTGGTTTCACTTAAAATGTCGTTCATGTTCTCAGAAATAACTTGCAATTCATCGTAAGAGGTGGATGAGTTGAATGTAAATATTTCATCCTGTCTCTGGATGATGATAGCATCACAAAATCTCCACAAAATAACAAAGTTATCGCACCTTATCTCTTTTCCATAAATAAACCTAAAAACTTCTCCCGACAAAGAAATAAATAAATATAAGGCCCAGCTAACTTTCAAGTGCACTGAAGTGAAAATGAGTGCTTAAATTTCAGGCAGTAAATTAGTCCACACTCTGAAGAATATCGAGCCAGAGAAAGTGTACGCCAGACCAGACAAGTACACGGGAGACGATGAAACGAAGTTTAAAACAATCATTTCCGACCTCACGGATCGGGAGCTCATGGCAATAGTTGGATGGGTGAAGCAAGTTCCAGGTAAAAATTGTTTTTTGTTCGATGACAAACGGAGCCGCGATGGTTGTTGTGCTCTCGGGGTTGTTTTCTTTTTGTTTTGCGGACGAAGAAGGCATCTTTTGAAACGTTGTTTATTTTGACCGATGCTTTCTTGACATTTTTCTTGTTCTCTTTGTTTCTTGAAATGACAAAGGATGCTTTAGGAAGTCCATATACTTTATAGGCTTTTTGGACGAAATATCGCTTTGAAGTGACTGGCTTTAATTTCGGTCTCTTTGAACTTTATGTTCTCCAAATAGGCAAAGCAAACAGCTTAGCTCACCTATGCGGCGTTTACAATACAATAACGTGAAGTTATCTCGATGAAACCAGTTGAAACCGGCTGACGTGTTTTTACCGAAACATCGTCCTAAGCACGTCTTGAAAGAAAGTGCAATAAATTATAATATTTGCCTCGCGTTCTCTGCTCTATGCGAATGCGATCGGTGCTAAAGTTTAACGGGCATCGGTGTATCTGTGATACCGGATCCTCATTTGAGGCCTCAACTAGTAGAACGTAGGTGGTGGCGTGCATTGAATGCTGTGGAGAATAATCAATGTCTATTGATCCACTGCTTCTATGATTTCTGCATCACTTTCTCCTCTCGGGTCGGTGATACCTTATGATAATGTATCACGATGACCAAATCTTTATCCTATTGGTTCTTAAAGAAGCAAAACTGTGGTAGTTGAGAATGTAATCCTGAGAAGCTCTGAAACTCGATTTCCTTGAATGAGGTGCTCGAGATATTTTCAACAACTTTATTGTTGATTCACACCGTTCGTACAAGTTGTCTTAAAAATCTTTGTTTTCACACAATGGCAAACTCCTCTGCTAGGTTCGTTTAAACTACTTTTTTTCATTACTTTAATGTAAGAATTGTTTGCATTATTATTGACATCTTGGTGGTGTTTGTTGTCAACAGACTTCAAGAGCCTTAGATTATGTGATCAAATGAGTCTACTGCGTTCGACCTGGTTGGACATCGTGTGTCTCAACATCACCTATCGCTCTCTTCCCTACAACGGCGATATTGTCTATGCCGACGACTTCAAAGTGTCCGAGGAAGATTCCTGCCTGTTTGGCGCCACCCTGGAGCTCGATTACGTCATGAGGAGGCTCATCAGGAAACTGTCAGATGTCAAACTGACCTACGAAGAGTACCTTCTCCTCAAAGCCCTTCTACTCTTTAACCCTGGTTATTCATTGGTTGTGCAATGCCGGTCGGAATTATTTTCAGAACCTTCGTTATCATTTTCAGACGTCAACCTCGACGATGCCAGGTTGGTCCAGCTGCAGAGAGACAACATCCTCGAAGGTCTCCTGGAACACGAGGGCTTCCAGAAGGATTCCAATCTCCCGCACAGAGTCTCAGACCTCCTCCTGGTTCTGCCTCTAATAGTCCACGCGAGGTACATCACCAGGGACTTCTGGCTGAACGTGGCCGCGGATTCCGGCATCGTCCTTCCAAAGCTGCTCGGGGAAATGCTCGAATATGCCAGCAAGTAGAAAGCTGAAGAGTTTGCATTTGTTAAGTCCAAGCTTAGAGGATCCTGAAAATCAAGTGACTCTTTCTTATTCGAATGAACAACTCAGTGGCGTAATTTTTGTTGAATGGGGAAGTTAGCGATCGCTTTCCTATTGAGAGACTCGCTCAGTCTTGCTGCATTGAATTTCAGATGGCTCTTGACCTGCAACAGGCACATTTTTGTACACGAGTACGTCACGTCGGTAGTTAGGATTAGTTCACAAAGCTAGGTTTGGAGATTAGCGAGCGTTAGACTTTGGTACTGTTTGACAGTCATTAGTGATTGTTTCGTAGATTTTTATACCTCGATGAAGTCGCAGTGACGGACCCGATGTTTTTGAACTTTTTCAGCGCAGATCTCACACAATTTTGTCTAATATGGCTGATCGTCCCACAAACAGCTTGTCGATGGAATCACGCACATTAGTAATTGCTCAAAATTTTTCATTTGCTTTGAAAGGCAGGTCGATACCAATGTCGACGTCATTCCGTCTGTCGGCGTCATATCATTTCGGAGGCTCGAACTCTCTCGACTTCTTTCGATGTACTTTTAAGAAATGTTTGTGACGTTCGGGACTCGGCTCGTTCTTTACAATTGCGATGTTTATTTCAGTTAATTTTAATTGATGACTTGTACATAAGCCTATGCCAGAGTAGGTGTGTACCACTGCTTCTATAGATGCATTATCACTTGATCGGTGAATTCGGTTTGAACATATTGGCGATCGTTCTGCGAGGTAGTTGGTTGTCGTTTTTGTGTTTTGATGTAATTTGAAAATCACACCGAACCAAATTCTTGTTTTTGATTAAAATTTTAAATTCTGAAGTAATGTTTTAGTAAGTTTTGTGTATCGAACAAAGTTTGTCATGAAATGAGGTTCCAATGAAAGCCGGTTATGTGGATGGCGGCATAAGAAACGTACTGAATGATATTTACCGTAAATACTTTTTAAGGTGTAAGGCTCTTGGACGATTCTTAAATGAAAAGTTTGAGAAGTTGTGGGTGTGTTTTGGCTGTTTCATCGTTGTGTTGCCGGTGTCGCAAGTTTTTGCGTCAGATGATGCAACGCTTCAGTGTGTCTTTGATTTTTGGGGCGACATGAAACCTGACATGAAAATTGATTTACATTCGAATGTCGGTTGAGAATTCAAGAGGCAGAAAGTGATGTCTTAATCATTTCCTCTTGTCTTTTGGTAGCAAAATGGTTTTGAAGGTTTTAAAGGGAATAGTCTGCTAGAGTACAAATTATTCATAAATTTAAGAGGGTTACAATCAATTGATTCCTGGTTTAAGGCATTTCGATTGGCAAACGTTTCAGAGTCGAATAACTGAGTTCACTAATTTTTTAGGGGGTCCTTAAAAATCGGCGAATGTTTATTCAAACCGATGAAGCAAACAGTGGAAGAGTGAAGAATTTTCTAAAAGCAGAATGAAATTATATATAAGGCTTAAAAGTTCAACTCGAGATCCATTTATTCACATTCAAGTCTCAAAATTTGATTTCTGACTTTTGTTAACTTACGAGACAAGACATAAAAAAGAGGCCAACTCAATGCAAAAACACGTCATTAAAGCATTAATACGGCCTGCCACAACTGGTTTCAAAGAGGCTTAAGCTAGAAAGAACGTAGCGGATGTAATTAATATAGATAATAAAATAATAGCGCATCAATTTGACATTGCTGGAAATTATCAGCGGAAAAGTTCCACGAATTTTTTAAAATTCTTAGACGTTTGGCAAACTTTAATTCGTTAAATTCGATTCTAAAAAAACTTCTAAATTAACAACCTTTTCAATTAATCATTAATTCGTTAATTGAATTTAAATTGAATTGGATATGATCAAACTAGCGTGATCAAATATCGCTTAATCTTTATTATGTAAAAATGTAAATGTAGTTCACTTATGTAGCGCCATATGCATAGCGTCAGAGATGCTTTTAGCTAACCATTTATATAGCGCTCCTTCTCAAGGGCTATTGCCATCGCAACCTTATGTAGGAACGCAACCCATTCGACCAACCTGCAGGCCTTTATTTTCACAATTGATTTCCACTTCCTGGTCGGCCATCGTTATCAGCTGAAATGTCTTGATTAGCATCTTGTCTGATAATTACCAACATTTTCATTTGTGGCTTCTCAGGTTCACTACTGAAACCTTTCGAACATTTCGGAGATTCAAATGTTTTTTTTTTGAGAAATCATTTCTTGTATTTAATATCAAATAATACGACTTTTAGAGGCTGATATACTCTAGATTGCGAAATGTTAAATGTTTTAATTTTAATTTATTTCTAAATTTATGGGAATATTTTCTAGAGAATATTTTCACTGTTGATTCAAAAGTATTATGTTTGGAATGCTGCAATACACGAATAGATAATTCATTAGAATTTAATGTAATATATATAATAATAATAATAAGGCAAGGCACATGATATACCAGATGTTTCTAAAGGCAATTAGGGACCAGGATTTTGAGCTCTGCAGCAAAATTTTAACAGTCTTGAATTTTAATTTAAAACACACCTCATGACTTTAAATTAACTTTAACACATTTGAAATTTTCATGGTAATTGATACCAAGGTGAGTTTTAAATAGCTACTAGCTATCGTACATGGCGCATGCGCTACTGGCTTCTATTTTAATCGGCTTCTGGCTCAGTTCGCTGTTCTACCGTCGTCGTCGTCGAAAGAGTCTGGAAGAATGTCTAAAACTCGTGCTGAACTCGTCAAGGAGGCTGCTACCCTGACTCCTGACCAGGCTTCCAACCCCAGCAACCCAAAAGTGTTTTTCGACATTTCCATCGGCGGTGCTCCAGCGGGGAGGATCACTTTTGAGGTATCTTTGACCCCTTCGTCCTTCACATTTAACCTTTTGAGGTAGGATTCAACAAGGCGCACACGTGTGCGTCCAAGTTTGATCGTCAGATAAGGCATAAAGTACAGCTCCGTTGATATTGCGGTGACCTCAATTTGGATGACCTGAAGTTCTTTTGAGGTTATTGCGAGATTGTTGTGCGTGGTGCAACAGAAAAGGCATTATTGCTTAACTATTTAGTAATTTATTTTCACTTATGATCTTGTCTGAAATATAATGGTGAATATTCAGGCCTCATACTTTAAGCTCAGCATATTTTGTGTCAGTTTTTCTTATTGTTGATTGGAAATATGATTTACTAAAATCTTAAATGACATCATGCTTTTAAAACCATTCAAGCTCTTCAAGAATGTCGTCCCAAAGACTGCAGGTAAGCTGTTTAAGAGTATTTCACAGCATTTCAGAAAGAAATTTAATTATTTTGTAACCAGTACATGACATTAGTTTTCATTAATAAGAGTTAATGATGATAAAGATTAAACTGGGGTATTTTATTAATGACTTTTCACAGAAAACTTCAGGGCTTTGTGTACTGGCGAGAAGGGTTTCGGCTTTAAAGGCTCCAAATTCCATCGTGTCATCCCAAAATTCATGTGCCAGGGTGGAGACTTCACCAGAGGAAATGGTACAGGTGGAAAGAGTATCTATGGGGATAAGTTTGCTGATGAAAGTTTTGTGATTGGTCACACAAAAGCAGGTTGGTGCCTGTAAAATTGATTTTGGGCTTGAAATTAGTGCTTCAGAAAAAGTGACTTATTTTCAGGGCTCCTGTCCATGGCTAATGCTGGCCCCGACACCAACGGATCTCAGTTTTTCATAACTGTTGAAAAGACTGACTGGTATTTTCCTTGCCTGGAGGTGCGACTTCACTTTTACATACATTTTTATTTGCAGGTTGAACGGCAAGCACGTGGTGTTCGGACAAGTGGTCGGGGGACAGAGCACGGTCAATGCCATGGAGGCCGAGGGTTCCGATAGCGGCGAAACGAAAAAAGAAGTCATAATCTCTGACTGCGGTACCGTCTGAATTACGTGGCTACGCGGTCCATTTGCAGCAAAATGGCCTCCTTTGATCGGTTTTATTTTTACCTCAAGCTTCCAATGTAGTCACTAAGCTGTCACCAATTTAATTCATTTCTGGCAATAGAGAAATTATTTAACTTGGAAACTTTATTTAGCGTGTGAGAATAAATGAGACTAAATCACGTGTTGGTGTCTTGTTGTGTCATCGTGCGTTGAGCGACGAACAGTGGGGATGCTTGTTTGAGTCGTGGTGGAGTTTGAAGAGGTTGAAGTCCGTGAATCTTCTGCCGCACATGATGCACCACCATCCGTTGAGATGTGTTCTGAACTGGATTATACCTGCGGATAATTCACGCCAGCGTTATCGTTTGAGTATATGACGTGAGATTCTTTTGGTGTGGTTGTGCTTGTTCAATTTTCAAAGAGTAGCGAGGGGAGTTTTGCGGTGGATGGGTATGTTGCGTTCAGACAAAATGCGGAGGAATACCGAGTGTGAGCGCGGCGTCCCCGGGCAGCGCTTATCAAGATTTGTTTCTTCAATCCCTTCGTAAGAATCTCGCTCGACCTTCGATTCGCTTATCACACCTCGTCAAAAGAATAGGGATCTTAACTAACGAATTATTTTACCTTTTAATGCCCTTCCCCTTTCTAAGGTACCTCGCGCAGACGACTATTCAAGTGTTTTGAATCTTCGCTTTTGCTACAGGTGTAGTTAATAACTTGGTTCAAGTTGCGATAGTCTTAAACTTCAACTCAATGTTCGGTAACAGTAATCAGTGAGCCTCGAAATAGCAACAGTTAATTCTCGTGAAAATAAATCTCACTTCTATGCATTGAATATATTCCTTCATTGGGGGAATATTTTCGGGGTTTAACTTAACTGCAGCGAAGTGGAATAAAAACAACATTTCGATGAAAATTGCAATTAAGTTAATTACTACCTTAAAAGTGAATTAATTTAAGTGAAGATTAGACGGTGACGAGGACAGAGTCATAAGGAGGCAGCACATTTATTTGAAAGCTGGGACAGCTTTTTAAAATGTAATGCGGGAGCACCGTCCTAATCATCTAGCTAGGCAACGGACGTTAATAAACAATTTTTTTAAAGTGATGTTAATTCCGATGTTATCACAATTTCAATCCTTCGAATGGAAGGCGGTGCCAGATTTTATTTATAAAATTGTAAAGATTGAAAGATTGGAGAGTAAGAAACAAGAGGACGTAATTATGGCTGAAAGATCCCGTGGGCAGAATCTGAACTGATGCACATGTTAACCATTTGTTTAATTAATGAGGAAATGATTTATTACGTTCAGACTATTTAAACTTTTGAAAGACAAATTCTTAAAATTATTTGTGTCTGCTCTTTGGTTTAAATGCGGCAATAAAGTCACAATTTAACGTTTGGCCTTTCATTGATACTCGTGAATTTAATGAGTTTTGAATATGAGGAAATACAGTGCTAACATTTAGGTATTCAAAAGTTTTGGTGATTGGTACTTATGAAGTGAATTATCAGTTAATAACGAGTCTCTTCAGTTGTTCAAACAAAATCAATAGGATGGAATTTCAGAAATTTCTTTTTTCTCGATTGTAAACGAGCCAACGTTATTTACAACTCTACCAAATTCTGTGAAAATGTTACCAAATAAATACGTAAATTAATTACAAAATGAGATCAATGAATTGTTTGCCTCAGTTTAAAGAATGTGGTGAAGCATCCTCTCACGAAAGATGTCCACTCAATGATTCCTTTGTAACCGCTTCTCTAATTTACTTACAGCCCTAACCTTAATTATTAACATCTTTTCATTATTATTGATAAGTTATTAATATTATCTTTTATTATGCTTGCAGTCGAGAGATTCAGCAAGGCAGTTTTTTTAAAGGATAAAACTTTTACACGGAAATTTTATGATAGTCTGATAGTGCAATTTATGTTATTTTGTATTAGCAATAAAAGTTCTAAAAAATGAAGAACAACTTTGAAGCCGAACACGAACGGTGTTAAACGAGGTGAGACAGCAATCGATGCCTGCCATTACCCAAAACCCATGAATACGTTAACTATTGATATTATTACTTCCTCACCGTTTTCCACTTGTGGCTTTGGAAGGATCCTGACGAAGCTGTTCATGATCCTCTTGTAATCCTGTTGCACCGCCTCGTGCTGCTTCCTCTTCTGGGATGTCGCTCGCTTTTTGTTGCTGCCGTCAAAAATTTTCATGAAAAGTTGACATCGGTTCTGAAGCTCTGAACTTTCATCTGCCCGAACTTGAAGATTGTCCCCTCTGTTCTGAGGGAATTGAGTTGGACTCGCAGGATAAACGGAGTTGAAGAAGCAATCCTCGTCTGGAATGTTGTAAGTCTGAAGGTTTTCATTTTCTTGGAGGTCGTACAATGTCAAACAATCGTTTCCAGAGTCCTCCATCAGAGCATGGAAGAGAATTTCTTCGACATGGTCGTCGAATAACAACACAATGACGTCACTTGAGATGTTTTCATTTACGTTCATTTAAGACTTTCAACAAATATTCAATTTTGTTAACAAAAAGTAAATGATGGTTAAATGAATTCTTGATAAATACGTTTTTAAGTAACTTGATGGCATTAACACGCTTTTCCAATAATGTTTTTTTCATGTTCAGAGAATGAATGAATAAAGTTTCGTTTTGAGATTGTGGCAAGGGCATTTGTTTTAGAAAAAAATAGTATTAATTTCGAATCTAAAGTGCGACAAATTCTTCAAGAATCTCAAACATGCACTTTAAGCCGGGAGATATTCGAAGATTTTCCGAATTTAATTTACAACGAGCCGATGGTTACCATGCGACCGTGCGATCACCCACGTGACTTGAATTACCCCGGTGAAGGTAATGGTTCTGATGATGATGTTGCTGATGGTACTGAGGATTTAATGTTTTGGAGTTTTGATCTGAAATTATTAATTTTAATTTAGGCTGTTTAAAACTATGCCGAAGACTTATTCCGTGTTGAAACTAATGTATCGACTTTCAATCGTTCAATTTCTAACAAATTTTATTCAACATTTCGAATCTACAAGAAACAACGACAATAAACACGGTTACAACAACAGCAGCAGCAGCCACAACAACAACATATACATCACAAGATAACAATACAACAACAATGACTTTAAAATATGGGAAGCTCTTAAGAGGAAATGTTATGATTTCCGAGTCATGTATGAGACCATTTGAAGGTCATTTGGGAAGGTCATCTTAGAAGGTCATTTGGGAAGCCTTCAAAACCTGTAAAGTGGAGTTCTCAACGAAAACCCAAGAAAAACAGGATTTCATGATTTCTCAGCTTCTTGTTGAAACACCTTCAGTCCATTAACTCCTCTTACAATAGTATTCCGTTAGGAGAAATAAGTGTATAATTTAAATATCATGAATAATAATAATAATAATAATAATAATAATAATAATAATAATAATAATAATAATAATAATAATAACAATAACAATAATAAATAGTAACAATAACAACAACAACAACAACAACAACAACAACAATAATAATAATAATAATAATAATAACATTAATAATGACGATGATGATAATAATAATAACAACAATAATAATATTTATAATAATAAATTACTCTATAATAACAATTAAAATGCGGTTAAAAATAGATCATGAATATCGATGAATTATTTGATATTTTAAATAATAAGACGATAATTCAATCAATTTCGAAAGGACATTCTGCCAAAAACTTGAGCATGTGTCAGAAGTTGCTCCTGGCATGAGTGAGTTTTTTGAGAATGAAGGTGCTAAGGAGATGATTTACTCATGTGTTTAAGCTGATGTCATGACGTTATGTTGTGCTGATAAGTGATGGTGATGAGTTATAGTGATAATTATTGTGATAAATATAATAGGACAAAATATGCTCATGTAATCTTTGAATTGATAATCATGGTGATAAGTTATAGTTACAAAATATGGCGACAAATCCTGATGATTTGATGGTGATGAATTGCGGTCATAGGCCATGTCTTGAATGTATTACCAACAACACCAACAACAATATTACTAGTTTAATTAACATTCTAATAAAATGTTCTTAATTCATAAAAGTATTTTTATTACAATAATTTGTTGGATTGTTTTAATAAATGTTTTTGTATCTGTTTCTCTGAGGCAAAAATTGAACTTGAGCCAAAAATCGCCGACCAAGTCACACGCAGACGACAGAATTGCGTGGCGGGAAAATTGACATGAAGCATGGTGGATGTATTAATTGTTTGCAGTTGTTTGCATACCATGTGTATAAACATACTCATTGTATCGTAAACATACTCATTGTATCTGCAAGCAATCTTGGCGATATAAACTTCTTATTACAAAATGTTAATGAAATTACAATTTATTTCTTTTACTCAAAACACTGAAATAGCAGGTCTTGTTTCAAATAATTTGAACGTCAATTGTATGCAGATGAAAAGTTAACAGATAAATTTTAAATTGTTTAAAATATAACAATCGTCCTGGATTTATTTGACGACCACCATCAAATAGACTAACCAATAAAAAAGAAAACCTGATTATTATCGAATTGTGCGAATAATTTTATTTTAAAACTCCATTTTAAAGTCTGTTTTTCTTTTCAAGCAACTGAGAATCAATTTATCTTTCGCGTTGCGGAGGAAAGCATGAAAGTCAGCCGTGACATGCACCACACACGTTCTTCGCCATCACAAAAAAAAACCAAAGAACTTTGAAAAGTTTTTATCTTTGCAGGAATGTTGCATCTCTTTGTAGTTGAGTCATGGATTTTAAAATTTGTAGAAATATTTTAACGACAAACATGGACTTTTAAAGCGGAACAAAAACTAAATAATTCAAGAATCATTTAAACTTTCAAATACTGAATAAATAATTTTTTGTTATATATTTTTAGAAGCCATTTATATTTGCAAATTGAAAAAGTTTTTATAATTTCAGAAATTTGATATCGCGTGCGGAGGTCGTAAGGTGTTCATATGGCGGTCCTTCCACCTCGGTTGCATCCATCTTGAATTCTCGGCAACATTCGTCTCCAATCTTCGTGTCAAAGCTCTGCATCTCCTTGAGTGGGAAAAGCAATAAAAATATTTCACCAACGACTTTCGAAAACAAATGTTTTTATTTTTAACGTGAAACAATTTGAGAAATTCAGTCAGTTGAAAGGTTAACAGTCACAAGAGTATTGAATTAATGTCAACCACTTGAGATGCTAATCCAAGTTCACTTTTAAATCAGCAAATGGCGTCACATTTAAATCAGCAACCGACATTTCCTGAGGACATTTTCAGTTAATAAAACATGCAAATGAAACAATGACAGTCAATTATGGTGTAATTATAGTTAAATAATATTTATAAATAAATATATATTTATATATAAATAATATTTATTATAATATATTTATAAATAAATATAAATTAATAATTACAACATCACAACTTTAAACGATTAAATATCGGAAAACATGTGAAATTAGGTTTAACGTGATAATGAATAAGTTATTTTTTTTTTTTTTTAAAGTAAAATAATAAAAATAATAATAATATTTTATTATTATTCAAACCACAAATAATGTCAAATTCCAAACGTTCCAAATTATTTTCCAAACTAATTAATTTAAAATAAATTTAATAGAAACAACTTATCAAACATTTCCTTCATAAACAACTGACACTTTGAGACAAAATTGTAGCAAAAGTTTTTTTACTTAAATAATTTCATGTTTATTAATAATTTCATTTTTATTATTAATTTCATTTTTATTATTAATTTCATTTTTATTAATAATTTCATTTTTATTATTAATTTCATTTTTATTTTTAAAGAATAAACAACATCGAAAATTCAAATGACTCAACAAAAGGTATTCATCACATTTAACCCTTGACAAATGTTCACAAAAATGAATGAGTTCAACTAATCTATTTTATTTAATTACTGCTTAATACATTACTATTGTAATTGCAATTAATATTAATGTATATAATAATATTATACTATATATAATATTAATGTATTATATTATATATATTATAATATTATAATATATAAAAAATATAATATATTATATATATTATATATAATATTATTAATATTTATTTATTGCAAAGGTGACTAGAGGACAAGTGCCTCTTACCTGCTCACAAGCAAATAGGAAAATTGTACATGAGAGGTGTGACTAACACAATGAGGTGTGACTAACATATCATTTGTACAAAAGAAGGGAGTAAGATCGTGTTCATTGATGAGGCAGGTGAATCGAATGTAGTTGTCGATGAAGCGATGTTATTGGGAGAGTTCAAATTTTGATTATGATTAGTGAAGAAGTATTTTCTACTTTTATTGAGCAAAAGTGGGGCCTAAGTTTAAACTGATGGCCTCTAGTGGATGTATAATTAGCGAAATAAATATGGTTTATGAGGTCTCTCGATACCCTAGATGTCCGACCCCAGGGATGGCCTTGGTAAATTTTTTTTATACTCTCAAGTACTTGTGTTGAGGGTTCCAGACTTGACAGATGTACTCGAAGAGTGGTCTGACATAAACGCAGAAAGCTTTGATGAGAAGGTTCTTGTCCCTAGAGGTGAATGATTTGAGAATCAGTTGCGATCGGACTGCAGCATTGTGTGTGATGTTGTCAATGTGGAGTCGGAATTTTAAATCAGAATCTGTGATGACACCGAGATCTCTGGTGGTCAACTTTTATGAGTCTTCGATGCAGTATTGTTGTGAGAAGGGTCCTTTCCTGGAGCTGGGTTTGATTGAGAACACGCAGAACATTTTTCCTTGGCTATGTTGAGTTGCCATTTCCTGCTCCATGAAGTGAGAGAATTGATGTTTCTCTGAAGGATAAAATCATCCAAAGATGGCCAAAGATAGATACTTGTACAGGTTAATGTCGTTAGCAAATAGTTTTATTGTGATGTCATTAGGTAGAGAGTTGACTACATCGTTAATGTAGATTAGGAGCAGCGTGGGGCTTAAAACACTTCCTTGCACACCACTAGTAACATCAATCATTTATGAGGTGGTACAGAAAACTGGAAAGCTATTGGAACAAGTTGCCAGTAATGCCATACGATTTAACTTTGCTTAGTAGTTTTGTTTGTGATACAGAATCAATGGCTTTTTGGAAGTCAAAGTAGATTATGTCTGTTTAATGTCGCCTTTGTCATAATAATGAGGAATCCAATCGTAAACACATTCCAATAAATTTGTGGTTGTTGATTTAAGTGGTCTGAATTGATGTTGCTAGGGAGATATTAGGTTATGGAGACCAAATGTTGCAGAATTTTTAAAAATTATTTTTTCTAGGAGTCGACAGCAGGTGCTTGTCAATGAGATTGGGCTGTAATTGGAGGCGCTAGAAGTTGGACATTTCTTGTGGATAGGAATAACATGAACCGTTTTCCAGATATAAAATTTTATAAAATATATTGACATAAGTCCACTATTGAGAGAGAGAGAGATTGAATATATGATGGAGTGCATATGATAAACTAAAAGCACAGCTTTTTAGAAAGATATTAGGAATGTGGTCGGGGCCTCGTGATCAAGAACGTTCCAACTGTCTCAAAGTTGTAGGACCTTATCCGAGTAACTAGGGCTTTGTTTAGGATTCTGCTGGATTGTTGAGGAAGACTGTGTGAGATTCCATTGTCGGCTGTAAAAACGCTGGAGAAGTAGGTGTTAAATGTGTTAGCGATTTCCAGTGAGTTTGAAAAAGTTTGTCAAACTTCCATCATGATTTATTATTTCCCCAATCGATGAGTGTCAAAAGAGCTTTCTGTTAACAAATCTGTAGAAGGAGTAAATTATTCTTGCTTATGTGATCTTTTTCTATCTTTGTACGATATGTAGTAAGCTGATTGCTGCATTTCTCTGAAAACTTAGTATATTTGTTTTTTCTCTGAAGATCAGGACAAGATTTCCAATCGTGCCAATATTTGTTTGATTTTGTAAAGTTTTTTTCTGTAGAATTGTTTCGTGTGTAATTCTACTGACGTTTGAGGGATTCCTACAGACGAAGAGAACATACAGTTTGATGCCTTCTTCCAGACATGAGACAAAACTGGACCAACACTCCTCAACTGAAACACATTGCTGAAAGACTTGATGCCACCTGATCTCAGTTAGATATTAGTTTAAGGTAATATGTTTAATACTGTTAATATGTTTAATACTGTTAATATGTTTAATACTGTTAATATGTTTAATACTGTTAATATGTTTAATACTGTTAATATGTTTAATACTGTTAATATGTTTAAACTGTTTAAGCTAATGTGGTCAGCCATATTGATATCATAGTACCCACTTGACGATGCAGATGTCTGTGGTGTTGCACCATTCAGGCGGAAAGTGATGATGTGCTATCATCATCGTCATCATCATCGTCATCGTCATCGTCATCGTCATCGTCATCGTCATCATCATCATCATCATCATCATCATCATCATCATCATCATCGTCATCGTCATCATCATCATCATCATCATCATCATCATCATCCTTCAAGTGCCGTTACTTTTTCATCATCACCGAAGACTTGATGAGGTCACAAAATAACATCATCATTCAATCTTAAGAAAGAAATGAGTGACTTAATTCATTATTTTGAAAATGAATGAACGAACGAACGAACGAACGAACGAACGAGCGAACGAACGAATGAACGAATGAACGAACGAATTTACACTGGTATTGTTTGTATTATTTCTTTTGCATTATTTTGCATTACCTTGCAATATTATTTGGATTATGTATTAATTATTATTAATTTGGTTCATTTTTAAATGTGGACAACGATTAGATTTTGAAATTGATTAAAATTATTTTATAGAATTTGATTGAAACTGTTAATTATTTTTATCAGTAACCTTTGACATTCACTTTTCAAGCTGAGTGGATGAGACGTCATAGGAGCTTTCCATTCGAAGAATTCAAATAATAATAATAATAATTATAATTAATAATAATAATTAATTAACATTAATTAATTAATAATTATTAAATAATAATAATTAATATTATTATTATTATAATAANCTACTACTACTACTACTACTACTACTACTACTACTACTACTACTACTACTACTACTACTACTAATAATAATAATAATAATAATAATAATAATAATAATAATAATAATAACAATAATAATATTAATAATAATAGTAATAATAATAATAAAACAATAACAACAACGATAGCAAAGGGTTTTCAACAAATTGCTGATGGATGACAGATCAGCAGGCAAAAACTGGAATGATCGATAATTAAGTTTTAATTGGTGACAACTTGATTGCCAATATGATCGATTGAGTGAAAGAGTTGCGCCGTTATCCAGCCCACCCGATGTGATGACGACGACGACGAAGATGATAGTGATGGTGATGATGATGACGACGACGATGATTGATACTGAGTGAGGTTTTAATTAGGAATCGAAAAAAAGTGATGGATATCCAGATCTAAATTCTTCATCTCCACTTCCTTCAATCCATCTCAACGACTCAATCAATCATTAAATCAATCACTCAATACGTAAGGCGATGAGCGTTCAATCAATCATTTATTTATTCAATCAATTTATTCGTTCAATCAATTAATCAATTAATAAATCAATTAATATGGCAATAAATGAATACATCAATCAATCAATCAAAGCGTAAATTGCGATTGCATTTCGTTAACTTTTTGTAAATATAATAACATTCACATTAACAATCAAAAACTGAGAAAAATCACTATCATCATCAAGGTTTGAAATTTTTTGTGACGTGGTAGATGCCAGATACGTCTTGAAAAGGATTTTAGCCTGACAGCCATTCAACCGTTACCTTTCGATGTTCTCTGGAGCGTGAAGCACTCCGATTGAAAGCGATGTTATCATCATCATCATCATCATCATCATCATCATCATCATCATCATCATCATCATCATCATCATCATCGTCGTCGTCGTCGTCGTCATCGTCATCGTCATCGTCATCGTCAACATAATCGTCATCGTCATCGTCATCGTCATCATCATCATCATCATCATCATCATCATCATCATCATCATCATCATCATCATCGTCATCATCATCGTCGTCGCGACTAGGCTCTGGAGCAGGAAGAGTTCAGGATTGATTGACGATGAAGATGATGATGACGACAACGACGATGACGATGGACGGAAGAGGCTGAAATGAAGGGACATAACGCAAACTGAAAATGATGACCGGAATGATTGATGGAAAGAGGAATGGATGGAATGAAGATCTGGATGAGGATGGAACGATGAAGATAACGACCACCTCCAGCTTGGGGAATTTATGAGCGAGTGGGGGTAGAGTAAACATGGGTTGCAAATCCCGCGGTCTTAACAGGCAGGGTAGCAGACGAATGGTCCATTATTGCGATGTTGATAGACGCTTTTTATGGACCGTTCCCGGTTATGCCACTGTTGCACACGATGTTGGATAAGTGGGATGAATGGGAAGATGGTTTTATGGATGGATGGATGGATGGCTAGGTAGATGTAGATGGTTGGTGGTCGAATGGATCATCATCGTCGTCATCGTCATCATCATCGTCATCGTTGTCGTCGTCGTCGTCATCATCATCAGCATCAGCATCAGCATCAGCGTCAGCGTCATCGTCATCGTCATCGTCATCGTCATCGTCATCATCATCATCATCATCATCATCATCATCATCATCATCATCATCATCAGCATCATCATCATCATCATAATCATCTTCATCGTCGTCGTCGTCGTCATCATCATCATCATCATCATCATCATCATTATTATTATTATTGATTTTATTGGTTTGATTCCTTAAACAAATAGATGAAATTTAACAATTTTTTTAAAATTTAATTTGAAAATATTTCGTTGGAAATGTTGCATGTTTTGGAAGCGTTTTTGATTGATTGTATCTCCATGGAAACATATCGTGTATCACGAACCATGCAACCATAATAACGTTTTAAATCATAATAATAAAAAAAGAGATAATATTATAATTATTAATAATTAATAATTATTTAAAAATGATATACTTAATATTTAATAATAATCATTGTGATTATAATAATTTAGTGAATAATATGAATAATTATAAAATTATTATAGAAACTATAATCATTTTACTAATAATAATTATTTATTTATGAATTTAATTAAATATGAATTTAAGTTACTTTAATATTAATAATATATTTCATAATATAATTAAATTCAAGTAATAATAATATTATTAATAATAATATTAATATAATTAAATTTCATTAATAATAATAATAATAACATTATAATAATATATTAATATTAATTTGTTAACATTATTATTAGAGCTTCATCTGTCTCAGCCTAATAATTACAGTTCAAATTTCTCAAAGAAGAATTTTTGAAGGAAGTTTTTGAAAAACAATCACTTTTTTCCTTTTTGAACTTGTGAGCTTCAAGCAACACGAATGAAGGCTTCACATCTCCTCAGAAGTTGATGAGGAGGGATTCAAAAGATTAAAATCACTTTGCCATGCATTCTCTCTTTTCATCCTATTTTATTCCACCTGCATTTATTTTATATCCTAATTAATTATAATTCCATCGTTAGGTTTTGCACCACTTAAGGAATTACTCGTAATAATGACAGTCGTGTTCGTCGTCATCATCAGGTTTATCGTAATGTTAATACTAACTATTGAATTGTGGGACATCGAAAGTGTTTAAATATTAATTAATAATTATAATCTTTATCGTAATTATAATATTTGTTGTAATATAATATTTATTATAATTATAATGCATCACTGGTCGTTTTTCTTTTTGTGCACGACGAAAGTCCTGCTCAGCGTTGGTTGCATGTTGCGCTTAATTGCAAAATCCCGCAATAAATCATTTCTTTCGAGGGAAAATTTTAATTGCTTCCAATCTCCATGGAAACGTTGAAAGTTCGTTATTCGTTAAAACACGACAAAATGGTTGAAGAAGTTGATGCTTGTGATTGAATCAACCTGCAAACGTCTGGACGGACTTGGACTTGAACCGCGTAAGAAAACATCGAATAATCTCGGAGTTACGGAAACGAGAATGGAGTTTTGAAATGTTCAATAATTGATGAACAACGTTTCCTGCTCAAGCTTGCCTCCTCGTGTCGTCCTTCGTTCGTTTCTTTTCTTCCATCCATCCGTCCATCGGTATCTGTATCCATCCTCCCATACTTCCTTCCACTCATCCCGATGATCATCAGGAATTAGAGGGCATCAATTTTTATGTCCGAGGAAAGATTGCTTGTGGTCGCGAAACTGGAGGTTTCTCTGCACGGAGGAAGTGGAGTGTCTGAGAAAATGGTCGCCCACCACTGTGATTCAGCGACACCATCCATCCATCAACCCCTCTACAATTAGCTCGAAAATTGCTTCCATACCTTGGCTTCTAATTTCCTCGTATCCTTTCACGTATCCATGGATACCATCTGAGGCTGTTAGCATTGCACGATAAACAATGCTAACAGCCTGCGTAGGTTCGGCCGAGGAATATTTCGACCTCGCATCAGACGGAAGCGGAAGTGAAAAATTGAAACGTGACCTCAGATGGATGAATTATGCAGCTATTTTAAGCGCTAGATAACCGCTCCTGTCATCGAGTCAGTGAAGCGAGGAAGCGGAAATATGGCGACTGAAACCAGCTCATTGCATATTCATGAAGTGTCACTTTAAATTTTCATCTCCATGATTTATGGATGTCCTCAGAAAGAGTGAATAATTTTTTTGCTTGAATTTTCAAATAAAAAAGGAAATCTCATGATTTACATAAGCTTGTTATGGACGCATGAGTGAATGGCTTACGAGAGGTTCTCTCGTGGAAGTCAGGAGGAGTTAATGAAGAAATGACGAGAAGGGTAATTAGAAGGGTAATTAGAAGGGTAATTAGCGAGACGTCATATTACAAATGCCGATCGCCATAATTACGCATGCAAATCACGCACGTAATGATATGCAAATATTACAATGACTGCATGTTCGAAACACGCTAATCTCTTGCTGGGAAGTCAAATTCTGCCCTGAATTAGCATAACGTCCTTAATAATGAATGATGGCCTCCTTCACATCCTCTGCCTCATTATGCGGGTCCTTGCACTCGCAGGGAAACAAATGACTGACCTCCAGAGGTCAGTGGACGAAGACCATTTGGCAGGATGAGCATTCTTCTCCCCTCTTGTTGTTGTTGTTGCCGTTGTTGTGGTTGTTGTTGTTGTTGCTGTTGTTGCCGTTGTTGTTGAGATTGCGTGGCTTCACCTGGCCTCTTTGAAGATGCAACCTTTCAAGTTATCTCCATTGCTGCATGCCACGCTGTTTCCAATTGCAAGCAGACGTCTGCAAGGAGGAAGGAGGAAGGAGGAGGAAGAGGAGG
>MPNW01000076.1:98771-126373 GCA_011800805.1 Hirudo medicinalis
ATAAGTCTGCCCATCCATCCATCCATCCATCCATCCATCCATCCATCCATCCATCCATCCATCCATCCATCCATCCATCCATCCAATCCAACCATCCATCCATCACTGTCCAACCAGTTACTCCAGCCAGATGTGATTCCGGTTGTTACAAACGAAGAAGGTGTGCATCACTTCATCATCTTCAGAAGATGACGATGAAGCGTGAAGTATTTACGGCCACAATTTGAATCCCGGGAGATGGAAGGTTCGTTGCCATGGAGACACTCATTAAATCCGTGCAGCTTGAGCTCTTCAGTCGGAGCACCGAACACCGGTACTGTGATTAAAGAGGTGCATTCATTCATCACCACGGTGCATTCATTCATAACCACGGGCATTCATTCATCACCACGGTGCATTCATTCATCACCACGGTGCATTCATTCATCACCCCGTGACAAATAGGACCTCGACGTTCCGAGTGATATCTTGCCGCATGACGTCGGTTGGCATGGACACGGGCAATATTTTAAAATTCTAATAGAGGGTTACCTGGATCAGCTAATTAGGCTGGAAATAATTAGGTATTGCAGGACACGTAGGTGTAATGATGCACGAACTTCCTGGTGAGCATTTTGTCAAAGAGGAGTGAGAGAGATGATATTAGGAGAGGGGAAGTCAAACAAGTTTATAAAACGATCAGTTAAGAGTGCTAAGAGTGCTTTTCTATCATTGAGCCACTCGTGGTCTCTCGCATGCTGATGTCATCGAACGATTACCACGACATTTCAAAGTGTCATTTAACAAAATGACATTCTCATCCAAGCAGCTTTTATGACCTCCCGAGTTTCGATTGTCGAATGAATGAACGGTCGACACTCCGACAATGAATCCCTGAGGAGAGGCAGTCCTGCAGGGAGGCACCCTTTTGTTTCATCGTTTCTTGTGCCCCTGGCATTGATTGAAATCTGCAGTGCACGGATCAGGAACAACTCCACGCTGATGTTCTTGAAATCTCTTCAGAAGAATGACACAAACATCGACACAAACACTGACACAGACACCGACACAAACAAACATTGACACAAACACCGACACAAACATTGACACAAAAGCGATGGCACACGAAGTATCAAACAAGTCCATGACTCGTCAAGTTAATGAGCGATAATTTCCAGAGGAAAAAAATGTGAAATTTCTCGAAGCGAAAAGAGTTGTTTGAAAATCTTGTGGATTTGAAGACTTGAAATGCCAGGAGACGTTGATCAAGAGGATTTGTGGAGAATGTGTTTGTAATGAAAAGAATCTGAAGTCCCCAATTTATTACTTTGCGTCATCACTTAAGCCTCAGAGGAATAGAATCTTGGTGTGGATAATCCGCTCAAATTGCTTTTGTTAACGGCCCACGTGCGCTTATGAATATTTCCATGAGCCAAATTTTACTCGATATCTCCGTTAAATGAAGAAAAATGCGCGGAGGGCTTGTTTCAAATTAGCAGAAGCTCTATAACTGTGAGCGGATAATTAACTCCGAATCGACGGATTTAAAAGTCCAATCACCTCCTTCGATGAGGAAGGAGCATTTGAAGATGATTTCAGAATCACTCGAGTGCTTTCTTCACGGGAGATCGTGAATATTTCATTGGAGATCTCGTTCATCTCCGTTGAAGCAAATTAATTTAATGTTCGTGCTCCTCAACTCATCGGCACCACATTCATTCATCACTTGATGAACAAAGTATTTATTTGCCCGAATATTTTGGATAAATTCTCGGACCGGCGGCAAATAGAACCTCGCATCGATGTCACGTCCACTCCGAAGAGAGAACAACAGCCTTGTAATTATAAATCCATTAAAAGGACACAGGAAGTTGAGGGGATGAACACAAAAGTACGAAGACAGACAAACAATTGCATGCAAATGCACACAGACTCGCGCACCAATCAAAAGACGCAGACTGAATGTGTGGACGCAGCTAGCATTTCCCTTACAAAGGAAAAGGTCCTTCCACCTTTTCCAAGTTCATGCAGACGAGTTTCACGTACGCATCTCTCGGCGGAATATTTTGCAACTTGTTGTGCTTTCTTAGACAAACGGGATATGTTCGAGAGTCTTGTAAAAATTGTAATTCCTCGAACATTACGTTGCGGTGTGCAGAGATGATCTGATCATCTGCTTCATAACAATCGAGCACCAATTATCATCTACGTTACAAACATCGGTGATTGGGAGAGACTTTTAATAGGCGGACGTAATGAATGAATAACCATTTGGGATTTCATCTATTTTCTATTGCTCAGGCTTTGAAATCAAAATATAACCGAACAGTCCGTCATGAGGCTCGACATAAACCACGCATCAAAGTGAAGAAAACAGTTTTCAACTGATTTTCTTCGTGCGCTTAAAAAGACAATTTTTCAGGTGAGGTTAATTATCTTTGTTCGTTCGTTTGGCATGATGATCGGAATTTCTCGAAATGATTAAAAACTGATATTTGTTCTGTACTTTGTTGTTCTTTGTCGAGATTCTCGTATTGTGTTGCAGATTGTTGAAAGTCTTTGTTGAAAGGATGATTGGGAGAGTAGCATTCAGTGCGCTTGTCTTCTTTGTTATTTGCTTGAAAACATTCTGCTCATCGGAGGAGTTGATGTACAGAGTTAGAGAGGAACAGCCGCCCGAAACATTCGTGGGTGATGTTTTTATGGATGCAGGTCTGGCAGACTTGCAGTCTTTTCCTCAGAGACCTTTCGTGAGGTTTCTAAAAATTCCACACCACTTTTACATCCACAACGAGACTGGTGTGATCAGAACGAAGGAGACAATTGATCGTGAAGATCAGACGATATGCGAATATCGTGCTGAGGAAACTTGTGAATTGAAACTCGACGTGGTGGTCCAACCCCAACAATTCTTCAAAATGATTCGAATCAGGATCGTCATCGACGACATCAACGACAACTCTCCGAACTTCCACAAAAACGACGTCATCCTTGAAGTTCCCGAATCTTCACCTGTTGGGTCAAAGTTCGCAGTTCCTCTGGCTGATGATGATGATAGTTTCGAGTTTTCTGTCAAATCCTACAAGTTCTTCTCGGACACTGACATCTTTCGACTTGAAGGAGGCTTGGAATCCTGGGCCAACAAACTCGAACCGAAGTTGGTTCTGTCCAAATCGTTGGACAGAGAAGCTCAGGACAAGTTCGAAGGCACCCTGGTTGCTTACGACGGGGGAGAACCTGCCAGGAGTGGTTCGGTGCACCTCACGATTCAAGTGTCGGACGTTAACGATAACCCACCTGTCTTTTCTCAGAACAGTTACTCGGTCACAGTCGAAGAAAACACTCCAATCAATTCAATCGTAACTCAAGTTGAAGCCCTTGACAGGGATGCAGGATTGAACGGCAGGGTGGAGTACCTGTTCAACTCGGAAACTCAAATTCAATTCGACCACCTGTTCAGCATCAACGAAACCACCGGTTACATATCGATAAAGGGAACCATCGACTACGAAAGACACACCACCTTCCGCCTGATCGTCATTGCCAAAGACCAAGGACTGAATCCTCTCTCGACTTCCGCCTCAGTTCTGGTTCACGTGACGGACGTCAACGACAATCCTCCCGACGTCTCCATCGCCACTCTGTCGTCAAATCCGGGAATTGCAGAAGTAATGGAAAACAGCGAAAAGGGAATCTTCGTGGCTCAGGTGTCAATCATTGATAATGACTCTGGTCCGAATGGAAAGTTCACCTGCCATCTCAACGACACGGCGTTTGCACTGAAGGCCAGATTTCTCGGAGAGTTTCAGATCGTCACGGACATGGTGCTGGACAGGGAGAAGGTCTCTTACTACAAATTACTCCTCACTTGCGTTGATTTCGGAGTTGACCCGCAGACGTCCATGTCGTACGTCGGCGTCAACGTCATCGATGAGAACGACAACCAGCCCCTCTTCACACAGGAAGCCTATGAGGCTGAAGTTATAGAAAACAATTTTCTCGGAATGAACATCTTATCGGTTGATGCGTTTGATCCTGACGAGGGAGACAACTCCAGAATCTCGTTCTCAATCGAACCTCACCAGGTCGCCAATTTGTTTTCAGTCGGTGAAATATCGGGCACAGTGACGGCCAACGTGCTCCTGGACAGGGAGAGGCACGGAGAAATTATCAGGTTTTGGGTGGTGGCTACGGACCACGGGAGACCTCCCAGGTCGAGTTCAGCCTCGGTGATTGTCAAGGTCATTGACGTCAACGATGAAAGACCTCTCTTCTCACAGAGAAGTTATTCGTTTGCCATTCCTGAGAATTATCCAGAAGGCTCAGAGGTTGGAACGGTTGCTGCTCAAGACCTCGACAGTTCAGTCTTTGGCGACGTGTCCTACGTCTTGGAGTCGGACGTGTTCGAGATCCACCCGAAGACTGGAAAGATTGTGACGTTGACGAACCTCGACCGGGAGGAAGTGTCAGCCTACCACGTCATCGTCACCGCCAGAGACGGTGGAACTCCATCTCTTTCCAGTTCTGCGAGCGTCACGATTTACGTTTCCGACGAGAATGACAACCCTCCAGTGTTCCTATACCCTCTCCATCCTAACGTTTCTCTCCAGGTTTCCACGATGACTCCGGCTGAACACGTCATTTGCAGGATCAAAGCACACGATCAAGACAGCGGGAAGAATGGGAAGATCCACTTCTACGTGAAGAACAAAACTTCCGATGGAACGTTTGTCCTGGATTCTGAACTTGGAACTCTGTCCGTGGCAGGAGACTTGAAGGACAAGGACGGAACAATTCAAGCCTTGGAACTGGTGGCTCAAGATGAGGGGTACCCACCAAAGATGTCCTTTTCCAGGATTTACATCGTCGTCAACAAATCTGTTCCTTTCGTTTGGAAACCGAGGATACACGACGAAGCAGACATGAACCTCACTTTGATACTCATCATTGCTCCTGTGTCTGGGGTGGTAGTGACTGCACTCATAGCTGCAATTGTGGTGCTGTGTTGTCAGGAGAAGCAGAGGACTTCCAGCAAGTACAACTGCCGCCTGGAAACACTGCGACTGCAACAAGCTCAACAGGACAAAAACTTCTCTCACAGTCAGATAACGAAAGTCAATGAGGAGTTTTCAAGGACGAAGAACTTTGTCATGGAGGACGCACTCAACGCACCTTCGTGGTCTGCCGCAACGGAAGTGTTTCCACAAAAGGTTGTTAAATATTGAGAAGTTGTTAGTTATTTCGATTTAATAAACAAATAATTATAACGAATTACGTCTGTAATTCCGTAAATGGTTATAAATTCGATTTTTAATTCCACCCCGTTGACATGTTTGGACAAATTGACGTCTCACACGAAATGAAAGTCATCGGCAACTCTTTGTGCAACGTTATTTCTTCGTTAGGGAACCAGCGTGAAATTTCCAGGCAACTCATGCAACACGTACATCTCTTGTCCCTTCAAATCCACGTCGAGGAAACAAAGCACCTGCAGAAGTCCGCAGGTGGTCCGTGAAGTTTCAAAACAGGAAAGAGAAAAACATAAAAGTCCAACCGATGTTTCATTACAGCTTTCCACTAAGAAGTCTGGAAGACAATGCTGTGCTGATGGAGAGAGTTTGAAGTCGGATTATGCCTCGAACACCGACAGTGGACATGGACCAAGCGAGGAGGGAGAGAGTACGAACAAGTTCCACAACCAGGGTTGGTGCCACTCGAGTGCACATGCATTCACATGCATTCACATGCATTCACATGCATTCAAATGCATTCACATCCATTCATGAGTGCTTTCTTCCTTAAACTGGCTCCTTGCCAGTCACCTCATCTTCCCTTTATTCTTAATGAAATGAAAACTAAGATGGCCTCAAATTTATTAGAAGTTATTATTACTTTGTCATCCATATTTATTTTCAATATTTATTTTCAATATTTATTGTTAATATTTATTGTAATATTTGTTGTAATATTTATTATTGATAATTATTTGAAGATCAACACTCGAGTTTCACAAAGTCTAAAGCACCCCTTTCAAAGCAGTCACAATCAACCATGAATGGTTTGGACGGTTATTATCCAACCACTGGTGGAGAAAGCACCCACAGTTACTCCATCCAGCCCAACCAGATGTCCACTTTCCAAGTGACCCCGAAGAAAAACCATGCCCCCGATCTCCTCCTGGACAACTCCTACCCCTCCGACAACCTTCCTTATTCCTCTGCTTACTGTTCCACCTTGCTCGGACACAATCCTTCTTTCTCATACCAACCTCATCCCGTCTGCATGTCCTCAGAAAGTCAAAGGAAACTTTTGGAAGTCGAAGAAGAACTTTCAGAACGACCAGGTTCCGCTGAAATCAACTGCGACTTCCTCCCTGGCGACGATGCCATGAAAATATCACCTTCTCAAGGTCATCCACAAATGTCATCCAATGACGTCATCAATGCAGATGAACTCTGCAATGAAATTGATCAGTTGTTCTTTGGTGACATTCAGCCATCAAAGTGGAGGGAGACGAATCACTGAAGAGAATTTTTACGCTTGACCGAACATGTAACTAGGAAGAAATATTTTCGTGTTCAAGAGAATTAGTAAATAAATTAATGAATTGTTTTGTAAGTAAATCTATGCGAGTAGCCGAGTCTTCCCTTTGTGGCCCAATTTTTGTTTATCAGGCGTAAGTGGCAGTTGTTTCAGTTGCTTCCATACTTCATTCTTTCAAATTTAGTCTGTCAGCAAAATGAATGCGAGGTAACTTTGAGTTTCTAAATAAAGTCTCCCGTGATGCGCGAAACTTTCATCGGTTTAATGCTTGGAAAACCCGAAGAAATCCGGCAGGTTGTGGCAATTGCTTCCTTCTGACATTCTTTTCGATCCTCGCGAGTTTCTCTAGTTTGTTTCTTCCAGCTCATTCTCTCCATCAGGTGAATAAACAGGTACAAGCAACTGATTTTAGTACATTACAAATTAAAATAAAAATGAATAATAAAATTAAAAAATTGAATTTAATTTAATTAAAAATAGAAAGAGAAGCCACTGAATAAAATGTTGAAATTTGTTTTTGTGGCTTTAAGCTGACGACTTTTCATTATAATATTTAATAATTATAACATTTAGTTATATTTAACAGTTCATCACATTAACATTAATATTAATATTTAATGTAATCGATGACATCACATTGTTATTAGTAATAACTTGACATTTAGTTATATTTATCCATTCATAATTAGCAAGCGAGCCAATAAAAATCATTTTGACTTCAGGAATTCCTCGCCAGGTGGAGCCTCGAAGAAGAATGTTTTTCTTGAGAAAGCAGACGACTTTTGAGGAGTGGTCCAATGAGCCCCGTAAATATGGCTGACATTGTTTCAATTTTTAAAGAAAAATATTTTTATTCTCCCTTAACAGCTCCCTAAGTCCAGGTTAAACATCCCCAAGCAGAAGCTAAAAATAAAAATGAGGGTTTTTATATGCATTGGGGTGGAACCCTAATTCGGCATCGTTGAGGAACGCGGTCCTAAAAAAAATGCGGTGGATTTCTATTTCCTGCGCCGGTGATGAGCCTGATTATCGCTTGATGGAACATTTACGAGGTAAACATCGACCTGTCATTAAATAAAGTTGCACACATCGTTAACGACATCAACTCTAATATTTAATAATTACTCAATCTGTTGCGTTACTCGTGCGAAATATGCTTAATTTAATGTGGAGCTAATTTGAATGCAATTCGACTGTTTTATGAAGTGTGCCTTTACATGGTTGCGATAACATTGTGGGTATTAAGTTATTACTAATAACAATGTGATGGAACTGATTACATTGAATATTAATTTAAATGCTAATGTAATGTCATTGTTATTTAGTTACTCATAGGCTCTGTGGCGATGTTATCTCGTGAGATGAAAACATCAGTGGATGGAAGATGATGAAACAATGGACTCAACAAGACCACACTGGAGGTTTGTTTACAACATCGTGATGATGAAGATGCTGCTGCTGATGACGATGATGAGTTGTTGGTGATGGTAATGGTGAAAGATTGATTATTATTCATTATTTATTAATCAAAACCGTTTAGGCTTTGGCATCAAGCAAGTGGAGATATAAAGATATCGAGAGGTGTGAGATTTGACAAAGAGGTTTTGTTGAAATCAACAGTCTCTACATCAATCAGCTTATAGATTGATGAGCTCCACAATTCATCTCAAGAAAGCAATTCGACTGCTGGTGAAGATGAAATGAAAGAAGAAGTCGGAGACTCAGATGAGCCTGATGAAATCCAAGATTTGTCTCAAGAAAGCAGTTTAGAAACTGATGAAGATGAGATAAAAGAATTGAAGAACTCAGAAACTTCATTAAGTTCAAAGAGAGAACTTCGAGATAGATCATTGATCAAGCAGCCTGCAAGACTCGAGGATTATGTCTTGAATGCCGAAGATGTTGATTTTTAGGAAACTTCTTGCCTATTATCAAAACTATCGACTCGATATGGCCATAAAGTTATCACACAATCCAGAAATGCACAGAAGAACCAAACACATTGAGACAAGTCATTTCTATGTGAGAGAATTTGCCAGAGGTTGAAAGAATTTCAAGTCAAGATCAACTTGCTGACATCATGACGAAACCTCTGTTCAAACCGAGATTCAGAGAGCAATTGGACTTTCTCAAGAAGATGTTTGTCTAGAGAACAATGGTAACAAAAAGGGAAGGTGTTGAAATAGTTTTGTTAATTGTTCTATGTTACATGGTTCTGGGGATGCGGAGTTGGTGAGAAGTTGCAGCGAGTAGCTTGTCGTGGTGAAGTTGTCGATAGAAACTTTGTTGTATAAAGACTGTAGACAAGTTCCTTAATTGCTTAAAGTTGACAGATAAATTCGGTTGTTCATTTATTAAATTAATCAATTAAACTATTAACTGTTGTTTCCGTTTACTTCATAATTTTCACTACCGATGTTCTGATATTCTCGGATTTACATTCATCCCGATTTGTGGCTTCTTGCGGTAGAAGATTTTTCAGTTGATGTTTGAAAATCGTCGCTGGAAATCCTTGCGTGACGAGAATTTTTCAAAAGTTTCGAAAGGGGGCGTTTGGATTTTAATTTCAACGTTTCCAGTTGAAAATTGTAACGTATTTTATAACAATTTACTGATGACAAATATTTACCCAGATATTTATTTGATTATTTTTTAAATTATTAAATAATCTTAATATTTCAAATCAATCAATATAAAAATAATATTGTAGTAATAATATTATAATGAGGATTATGAATATGTTATAAATGAGAATAATTATCAACATTCCAGTAATGATATTCTTGGAACTTAGCAAGTTGAGAAATTTTAACGTGCAACACTTTTCATCTGCAACATCAAGGATTGCCATTTGCACGTGAATTATTCATTAGTTTTGATGGAGAGGATTAATAAATAATAATAATTTATTCATAAAGTTAAACATTATTATTTTTATGGAATGTTGTCAAAATTGAAGGTAGTTGAAATATTGCGAAGGACATTTTGGAAAAATAAAATAAAATAAACTATGTCGATTGGCAGGTGTTTCGAGTTATTTTACATTCTTGTTTTGAGCGTGTAATTTAGAAAGACTTCCTTAAAGATTATCAACTGACGTAAAAGCACAAGTAGGAGCAAGATTAAGGTTTTCTTTATCGAGTGAGGAGTAAACACCAACGACATGGTGAAGCTGTGATGGGCTGTTGAGAGGTGGCAAGGTTATCATCACCATAAAACATTCATAAGATAACCATTCATTTCCCGCCAAAACATTTTCGTCTGATACCTTCCTATAAAAGATAGTTTTTGTTTTTGTCAACAAATTCCTTCATCGTGCTTTGGAAAGGAAAGCAGATTATGCTCCGCTAAGAACATTCGTTCTGTAAGTTGAAAATCGGAATAAATACCTTTAAATTACTCTGTAAAGTCCTACGCAAGAAGCTGCTTTCGCCTAATGTGTGCTCTATTGAGACTAAGCTCCATTTTATGCAGAAGTTCATCTTGTTAAGAAGCTCCATTTACTTGTTAAACTCAACCTTCCAACAACAAGATGCTACAGCTCCACCATTCAACGATAACAAAGGTTTTCCTTAACATTTGCGGAAGGAATATTTTAAGACGTTTTCATGTTTAAGAATTGTAACCTAACAAGAAGTTGAATGATTTGAATGGAAATTGTGATGTTAGGATCTTCAAGGCATTCGAATGATCATTTTCATGACATTTCAAACAAACGAATATAAAATGTCACTTTGCCGTCTGTGCTCGAGTTTCTAAGATGTATTTGTTAAATTAATGGATACATATTAGAATGTCTTATTAAATATTCGCAGGTAGATTTTACCAGGTTGTAAATACAAGTTACGTTGAATAGATGTCGTGATTCAGTTTGTTGCTGAAAGAGAACACGTTTTAAGGTGGCTTGTCGTGTAATTAATCGAAGCATTTCAAGGATGTCAGGTCATCCACAAGTGACCCTATCGTTCTCATCCTCTTTTTGCTTCTGTTCAGTTTGTAAGTAACACCTGACAATTGCTTTGGAGGCTCACAAGGTGAAAAATGACGCCTTAATCCTATGAAGTGCCTAACAGAACAACAACAACAACAACAACAAAATTTAGAACAACAACAATATTTAGAACAACAATCATAATCATAATCCTGCTTAAAATATTTGTTTATTTAATCATTCGAGATTGTTGCAAATGTTTTAAAAGGCAAAAGAATCAGAGCAGCATGCAGTACATTTCTTGCTTGTCGTGCAACTGTTAGGATGCAATCCACTAATGGCATCAAGACATACACTTTCACTTCCGCCTTGGTGCTAGTGTTGCTTGCTTCATGGTGACTCAACATTGGTGACTCAACATTGTCTTGTTGTCTTTTTCCCCTCCTTCTTGCCACCATTTCCTGCTAAATAAATTTTCTAACCCTTAACAGTCACATTTGAATGTTTCTCCAGTCACTGTGGTCCATGATGTCATTCGCCAGCCACTTATGCTGTCAGTTGATAAAACATAAGATTGCTTTAAAGACCTAATCCTCGAAAGTCCTCGAAGCGATTAAGCTGCAAACTGGAGATAAAATGATAAAATGGCTCAAATGCTCCAAACTTTTGACGTGTTTACGTCTAATTTCTTTCCTCAAAAATCTTCATTTTCATCTGAAAAGATGGCATCGAAGATACGTTGATGTTCATGTGAAGTGATAATTTGCAAGGTTTAATTGGTTTTAATTCAAATCGAGTCGAGTTCATCAGCTGCATCTGACAACTGAGGTCCAAGAAAAGGATGCTGCAATGATGAATCCACTTCTTGTCGAAGTGCTCGGGTTTTTCAATTTAATTCGAAAAACAAAAAAAATCAATGCACGACAAATGCTTATTCGACCGCTTTGAAATATTTGTATGTCAGACGACAAAATGAAAAACAATTTTGAAATTAATTTGTAATGAAATTAAAGATTCTTCTGTACTTAGAGAAAATACTTGCTTGGAGTAGCTTTATCATCTAATTAGATGCACAATGAATGAATGAATTAATTAACGGAATACATCGGCCAATTAACTGAATATACAAACTAATTAACTGAACATATTAACGAATTAACTGACCACATCATTCAATTAACTGGATAAAGTCATCACTTGACCGAATAAATCAATCGCGTAACTGAAAAATTGATCAATTAATTGGGAATTCGATTGGAATTTTTTAAATTTCTGCTTTTCAAACAAAACCGCAACATCTTCACAAATACTTCGAACGACATTTCATTGAAGAAATCAAATTATTTAACACAACAACAACAACAACAACAACAACAACAACAACAACAACAACAACAACAACAACAACAACAACAACAACAACAACAACAACAGCAACAACAACAACAACAACANAACATTTCATCATTTCAACATTTCAATATTTCAACATTTCATCATTTCAACATTTCAACAGTTCATCATTTCAACATTTCAACATTTCATCATTTCAACATTTCAACATTTCAACATTTCATCATTTCATCATTTCAACATTTCAACATTTCAATATTTCAACATTTCAACATTTCATCATTTCAACATTTCAACATTTCATCATTTCAACATTTCAACATTTCTTATGAAATTCTTCAACAGATTAACATAGCTTTTTATCTCTTATTCACAGACATAACCATCTTCGGTAGCAATATAACCATGCCTGAGAACATCACGTGGACTGCCACCCAACTAAACGTTAATACTTATTTGGTTGGTTATCATAAGTTAGTGCATTATTATTATCATCATCATAATTATCATCATTATTAGTAATATTAAATTATTGTATTATTGTTGGCAATTATATTGGCCATTAATAATTATTAAAATAATAATTTGATTTTACTAAAATAAAAACGCAGTTCAATTGTTGCGGTTTGAACGGACCAAGTGATTACACGGAGTTGTCAGAAGAAAGAAGAACTGCGCACTTCTACGACAAGTTCAAGGTCTTGGAAGTTCCAATTTCCTGTTGCACAACATTCAAATCGGTCGAAAACGCAGCAGCCATTCTTGACGTGGACTTCGAGAATTTAGAAAAATGTGTCGATGGACACGAACACTTTTACAAGCCAGTGGTCAGAAACTACGCAATTTGTATTTGTATTTAGCCGATCTTTTGAGTGGTTTATGAATCCGAATGGGATGAGAAGACACTTATTAATCGCTTTACCATTTATATCGCCCCTACCCGAGGGCGCTCCCTGGCGATGCAGGCTGGGTTGAGGACACGGCACACTTCGACTGCTGCATGCAGGAACGCAACCCAAAAAATTTGGCTAAATACAAATACAAATTACAAAATTAATTATGCCAATTAATAATTACAAGCCAGTGGTCAGAAAATATACAATTAATAATTACAATCCAGTTAAAAATTATATTATTTATAATATAAGGTTTATTTATATAGCGCCACAAGCGTGAGCGTCAGGGGCGCTTAGACCATTTATATAGCGCCGGCTCCCGGGGGCGCTTTGTGGTGGTGCAAGCTGGGTTTCGAACTCGACACGTAACGACTGTTGCTTTTACCGTCGTTCGCAGGAACGCGACCCTCTGAGCTAACTTGCACCCCGAACTTGCACCAAACAAATGACAAATGAAAATACAGGTTTGGGGTAAAAAACCGTTTTGTTTCACTTTAAGTGTTTCTAATGTATTTTTGGATGCTGAATTTAAAATTGACACAAAAACAGTTGTATCACGTACACTTTGTGTACACAAAATGTGTTTTCAAAACACACACGTATTTTTGGATACCGCAGAAACATGGCAAGTTTTAAATAATAAATAAATTATTTCTACAATTTAGCAATATATAAGACATCCAAGCCATGTTAACATGAACAAATTGATGTTTCATCCATGTATGTTATATGTGATATCATCATCATCCTCATCATCCTCATCATCATCATCATCATCATCATCATCATCATCATCATCATCATCATCATCAGCATCATCAGCATCATCAGCATCATCGTCATCATCATCACTATCATCATCATCATCGTCGTCGTCGTCGTCGTCGTCGTCATCATCAACATCATCACCACCACCACCGTCACCGCCATCATCATCATCATTATTATCACCAATGTTGTCTTCATCCTCACCGGCAGCACACTCAACAGCATCGTTAAGCGTCATCATAGAATCACGTGCAGTTTCGAGTGAACGAGTGGAGTAAGGAGCACTTAGGACCAAACGTGGAAGGTGGCAGACATGGAGGGTGGCAAACAATCAGACTGGATGCTCAGAAATCCTCGACAAAAGCATTTTCCCGCTTCTTGGAAGCGATGTTCGACAGAAGTTATTTTCGTACCCCACGAACTTCTTGCTGGTTGGCTGGTCGAACATTTGAACCTTGAAAGGGCAAGGTTGATTCTTCGGGGTCGAAATTGTGCACGACCGCCCGCGCAATTTTTCAGCCCGGTTGTTAGCTTTGACGAAATCCGATGGGCTGTTGGGGGAGGGAGTCGTGCAGAACTCCACGCATGCCAACTCATCCTGTCTGCAAAGACCAGACTGGTGTGGATTGGAGAAGATTTGCTGGGAAATTGGGGTCACCAAGCCTTTGCTTCCCTGTGCGAAAAGCAACTTTTAAGGTTTCATCGAAAGGCAAAAGAAGGAAAGAAGCAAGAAAAGCTTACATCCCAAACCTCCGTGCAATCGTCTTCTTTAGTCCACTTGGTCACGGAAGAAGCTCCTTTGGATGACACATCCCTTCGAAATATTGCGGATGGAAAATGCTGATGTACTGGGGTTCTTTCAAAGCGATATTTGTGGCTTGTTTTTGGGAGCGAATGAGCTTGAACAGCCGAAGGACTTGCCAGGAAGGAAGAAGTGAGGAGGTGTTGCGCACAATCAGTCGATGAGGCCAGACTCATGTTTGTCTTCTTCTTCAAAATGGAAGGCAAACCGGATTTTTCGGTTTCAGGAATTTGCTGAAAGTCCTCCTTGGAAGTGAGGATTTTTAAGGCTTTTTCCCGGTTTTCAAGGCGCAGACGTTTCTGTCGTTTAACGTTCTGGCGGTAAACTACCGAGAGAACGACGCAGAGGACGATGATAGTCGATGTGGACAAAGCTATTATGATAACCATCCACACGGCGTTCAGTCCTTTAACCTGAGCGACAAAATTGTAATTTTAAAGGCAGTATGAATTATTTAAAACCTGCCTCTCAAAATTTATTTCAACTCTTGAACACCCGGTGGCCAATTACTTGATAATTTGCCAAGGATTACGCAGCCCTTAGTAAAATGCAACAATTTGGAGCTTCAAGGAACGACCTGACATTCACAAATGAAGCTTTAAGCCATGCTTTATTGTTAAATTTATAATCAATTCTGCATTTAAAGCAATTTAAATTCAACACCAGGCGATATTAGCAACAAAAATATCAGCAAAAATACCAACCAAAATATCAACAAAAATAACAACAATAAGCCATGCACGAAAAGCAATAATTATTATTTAATAAATAAAAGGAATAATTGAACAAAACAAAATAACAATGTTGATTTATGACGAGCCATGGGTGCAGTTGGGAAAGCAACTCGTAAATTCCAAATATTTCTTTCCATCCCTCACTTGATCGGCTTGTCTGTCGGACAAGTTGAGTGGAGGAACGGTGCTGTTGACGACAATTTTCAGGGCAGCCCTCGACAGAAGGACTGGCTCGCCATCGTCCTTAGCGAGGAGAACGAGGCTGAAAACCTCGTGATTTATCGAACTCATCGAGGAAGCAACTACAATGTTTCCACTTTGTTCGTCCATGTGGAAATATCCTCCATCTCCCGATTCAATGGAATAAGTCACACGAGCGTTCGAACCTTCATCTGCGTCTTTGGCATTTGCCTGTGTCACAACCGAATGACTTGGCGTGAGAGGATTTACGAATATCGTGTGAACATCGCTGTCAGCAACCGAACCGTCGTTGGAAGGAATTTGAGGCAAGTGAGGATGGAATTCAAAACTCTTGAGAGGAGGCTCAAAGTAGGGATAATTGTCATTTTTATCGAGAATTCTGACGAGCACCTCCACCGTTGACGACATGGGTGGAGTTCCAAGATCAACTGCTTGGATGAAAAACTTGTGGACGTTTCTTGCCTCTCGATCAAGTGAGAACCTCGTGGTTATGACTCCAGTTTCCGACGAGATTTTGAAGGAGTTGGAGAAGTTTCTGGCAGTGAGAAGTTCGTAATTGTTGAGGACGGGGAAGTACTTGAGGAGGTTGTTTGGTTCGGTCTTGTCCTGATCGTAAGCAACCACCTTGCCCACGAAGCTTCCTGGAGGTTCATTTTCAGGCACCTGAAAGAAGAACGGAAGATTTTCGCTTTGGAAAATCCTGTTGTTCTTCTCACCCGGATTTGGATTGGCACTGAACCACTGGGACAGGTTGAAGCTCGTATTATCACTGAAAAATGTCGGCCTCTCGTCATTCAAGTCACCGACTTCGATGGTCAGCAACGAGGTTCCAGTTAAGGCTGGATTGCCGGAGTCCCTGACGAATAACTGCAGTTCGAATTTATCTACCGTTTCCTTGTCGATGACTTTTAGAATCACCATGTTTCCTTCAGCGTCGATCCTCAGAAGATCAATCGCTGAACTGGAAAACACCAGGTTCTCGTCACCGTCGGCATCCGTGGCGTGAACTCTGAGCAAGTGTTGACCTCTTTGGTTGTTTTCCAAGACTTTTATGGAGTAGGATTTCTTGCTGAACTGAGGCGCGTTGTCGTTGACGTTCTTGACGATGACATCGAGTTCCTTCCTCGACGTCATCTGTGGTTCACCCATGTCTGAGCAGATGATTCGAACCTTGTAGGCGTCTGCTTTTTCACGGTCTAAAACTTCAGTCGTCATGAGCTGGAACGAAACTTGACAGATGGAATAAAATCTATTTAAAAGTGAATTCCGATAATTAACTTAAAATAATTGTTTCAAACAAATTTTCTTACATTAATTAAATCGGTAAGTGCGATTAACTGACCGTAAACTCCATTTAATTAAAATTCTCACCAACCTGATACTGAGTGGAATACCTCTGATGCATTACAAAGTTTTGGCTTGAACAATGACATTTGACTTGACCGTTGATTCCGTCATCAAGGTCTTCAACTGTGATGTGAGCAACAAAAGTGTTCGGAGGTTGGTTTTCCCAAACCTCAGCAAAATCAGCTATTCTAGTTGTGAAGGTGCTGATAGTGATGATGGGTTTGTTGTCATTCACGTCAATGACTCTGATGAGAACCGTTGTGTCCACAGGTACAGAATCAGGTCCCAGATCTTCGGCAAAGACGGTCAGTTGATGGGAGGCTTGAGTCTCTCGATCCAAATTCTTGATCACTTTTATGCTTCCTGTGCGCCTCTCCAATTCAAAAGAAGTCCCTGAAAATTCCATCGTTTGGTCTGAGAAGCGGTAAACTACTTGTCCATTCAGACCACTGTCTTTATCGGTTGCCAAAACATTGAGAATGACTGTTCCAGGTTTGATATCCTCCGTGACATTTACCTCATACGTTGAGAATTCAAACCTCGGACTGTTATCGTTAGCATCGGCGACGTGAACCAAAATGTCGAGAGTAGCACTCAGTGGAGGTAAGCCTCCATCCGAGGCCACCAACTTCATTTCGTACTTGTCCTTCGTCTCTCGATCCAAAGCAGACAGAACCACGAGTCTTGGGTCGAGCATGAAATCTTTCCTCTCGAAAAGGCTTAGTCCAAAATGTGATATTTCATAGTCCACCAACAAATAAGACTTCACAGCAAACCGTGGACTGTCGAGATCCGATGCCGCCGGTAACTGCAATGTACTGCCGACTGCTATCGACTCACGTATAGAGAGGTTGATTGAGGATTCTTTGAAATATGGAGCGTTGTCGTTAATATCTGCTATTTCAATGACAACTTTAAGAAGTTCAAAGAACTTTGTGGGTTTCACTGTGATGTCGAGCTGGACCTGACAAAGTTCCTTGTCCTTGCACTGCATCAAACTGTCTCTGTCGATGCTCCCCTCAGTGACGATCTTCCCACTCGTCAACTCCACTGCAAACGGAAGTGCGGGAGAAGTGAGGATTCTGAACTCCAGCTGAGACAATTCGTGGCTTGTGTACCTGCTGATGAACCTCGATTCCTCTTTCATATCCGCCACCAAACTTCCGATGGGCAATTCTTCGGTTATTTGGAAGCGAAATTTATTGGCAGCGTTGAGAGGATTTGATGTTTTGGTCGACGAAGTCGTCGAAACAAGTGAGATGAACGAAAGCCATATAAGATGCATGGAAATCTCTTTATCGAGTTTCTACTCCATGTTAATCAGCCTAGGATTTCTCTTCCTCCTCTCGTTGTGGTGGTCATTCACGAGGTGAGACTCACTCCTGAATGACAAATATTTGGCAAGCATTAAGTCAATTACATTTCTCTCCTCCACAGCAAGTGTGGCACGTTAAAATTTAAATATTTTTTTTACCTTTCTTTCGACTTAATAAGTTTGCTGGGCACGATATGAAAGCATCATGGAAATCGCCTAAAAGTCTCCAAATTCACAGCTTCCAGCCAGGAAATGTTGCTCAGTGGCACACAGGCGGCGATAAAAACTCACGAAAGCGAATAAACAGCTCTTTACTTTCTCCGAAAGTTTTTCTAAACGGCATCAAAATGGAACCATTCCTTGATTACTGGCCTTCGTGGCGGCATAAATTTCTGGATAAGCGGTTTGAACGATAAATTGTACGTCCTGAGCTCGTCTCACTTAAAAGATTATTCGAGAGAACTTTTTATCTTCTCAAGTCTTCCTGGAAACAAGAGTAAAAATCAAGGAAAAGCAAAGGAACGGAGGATGAGAAATTGAAAGAAATCCAAAGAAAGCAAACTTTAAATTGAATTTGCCGCAGAAAATCAGGCCTGCTCACGACGACATTAAAAATGTTCCGTGAAAGTTTCAGACACAGAAGCAGCGTAAATACAAGCGATGAGCATCATGACTTGTAAATTTCGTATTAAAGCAGGACCTGAAATGCTCATTTGCATTTATATTGGACACTTGTTTCAAATAAACACAGGAGACCATAAAGACACCAATGATTTCTTTCGCGAACAAGACTCGAAATCCTCATTCATCATCTTAATTAATCTCACTCCTTCATTAAATAACTCCAGACGAGAACAACGCTTCAATGGATATGAAAAGAAAATATTTTCCAGAGATTTATTTATTAGAAGGGTTTTAATTTCACCTCGGAATGATTTCGAGCGACAAGTGCGCCAACTTGTACACAACGAAACACTAGGAAACCGATTCTCGTTCCTCGTTTTGTCTTTCGATGAGGAATGGTGCTGGAGAAGTTGGAGTTGATGAAGTTGGGACCAAGTATTTGAAAATTCATGTTTTAAAAACTCCTTCGAGATGCAAAGTTGGAGATAAATTTAATTTTCCATAAAATATATTCAAAAAAGACATTTTATTTAATTACGGCACATCCATAAATTCCACGCACAAAAGCACTCCGCGTAGAGTTGGGAGGGAAAAGCAAAAAAATCCGAAATAAATGTTCCGTTGTCGTTGGTATTTGGTCGATGGTTATAATTGAAATCAACTTCTAATCTCAGCTGAGCAAACGAATTTAGCACTTAATATCCGCCTGGATTTGGACCTCGAGTCGTCATCTCCAACTTTTCATCATAATGCGATCACTCCCGTCCTTTCCGGGTGGAAAAGTTGGAATTACAAACTCCGAACCCCTTCTCCATGCGTCAGTCTATTATTTCGGAATGTCCTTCAAGAGGACTTATCGAGGCATTTGTAAAGATAGCATCAGTCATCTTTGATGTCTCACTACGAAGCAAGTCCGTTGCGTGTTATTAACATAAAATATAATATCTCATATTAAATGTAATAATCACATTATTGTAATCATTTTTCACACCTTTCAATTGAATTTTAAGAAAAGTGCTCGGTTCACGAGAAGTCAGGAAACTTTGAAATTGTGGAATCATCTCCGGAACATCGTCAACATTTTTATGCTTTATCCGAGCTAAAAGTGGATTGATGCAAAAGACGACTTGAATGGAGGCCTAAGAAATAAATTTCTTACAAAATCCCGGGAAACGCAGCCATTGTTGTTGATGTTGTTGCTGGCAGGACAATTGGACAAGCAATCCGTATTTGTCTTTAAGGGGAAGCACGTAATTTGCATGGAGACCAAGAAAGAAGTCATTCTCTTGCCAACATTTCAGAAAATTTTGAATTCATTTCCTCTGAAAGTGGTTGAGCACCAGATGTTGAGATGGAAGTCTTGAGAGAAAGTGTCAGTCGCCATCTCATCATTGTCGTCAAGTTAATATCCTGGAGATGAAAAATGATGCCGGGAATGCCTGGAAAAATCATCTTCATGCATCCCGGGAAGCATATTTCACCTCATCCAACATTTGACCGCAAAAGGGTGTGGTTTTTGTTCAAATTTTTTTTTTGCTTCAACCCTGCATGCCGAAGCACCTAAAATGAACTTCAAAACGAAAAGTTTGGTTTCCCAGAAGTAAATTAATTACAGGTTTTGCTTAAAATTTAAAAGAGTATTTATTTATTTATTTCGCATTTACGAAATTTGAAATTAAAAAATTTATAGCTGTTTACAAAATAAACTATTATTGACTTATGATTAAACTTAATGCAAGTTAAATGAATAAATTTACATTATTTCAAGAACCACTCAGAGCGACTTTTAAGGGTCTTTTAAATTTGAAATCTGAGAACATTTGGGGATCAAACATTTGTAATAAGTTTGCTCTTCTCATGCCAAGCGGTGACAAATGACCAAAAACTGGCATAATGCGCACACGGAATGGAAGATGCCATTGAAAGCTGCTCAACCATTGAGAGACGTTGTGGATCTGATGATGATGGATGGGAGAGTGCCTGAGGCAAAAAAGTAAAATAAGCTTTAACGCCATTTTGTGAAATGTTTTTTTTATTAAATCGACAAACGGGAAATTATGAACAAAGAATGAAAAAATCACATTAATTTTTTCCACTAACTGAAAAGATTGATTGATTCAAAGTTTCAAACGATGACGAAAACTCCAATCTCCAGATAAGTCACCACTGGAAAATATGAAGAATAATCGGGATTCGCATTCAATGAATATTTGAGCAATTTGCATTTTGATGAGATGCTCGTATTATTCACGACACTCGAGAGCAGAAACGATAATCCACGCTTGA
This sequence comes from Hirudo medicinalis, assembly GCA_011800805.1. Lineage (NCBI taxonomy): Eukaryota > Metazoa > Annelida > Clitellata > Hirudinida > Hirudinidae > Hirudo > Hirudo medicinalis. The sequence goes on from MPNW01000076.1 coordinate 119,551, forward strand.
AACCAAAGTGAATCTCTGTCCATCATGCACTCATTCACTCCATCATCTTTCTATCCATGCACCTAGCCATTCATCTACACACAAGCGTAACATTTGTTTGATTTATGCTTCCAACAGTATACCTGTCCCAGAAAAAGCCACTCTGTCATAATCTTAAAGCTGAGCCTTCTCGGGAGACGAAATGTTGTTTTCGCAAAAATGTCAAAATGCCATGGAATGAAATGCTCGCTGAAATGAAAACAAAATGTCGTCCCGTGCGAGGTCTGTAATTTGAGTCCACAAATGAAGGCAGTGTTTGCTAATAAATATTCCATTGGGATTACAAGTTGAAAAAAATCTTTAAATGAGTCTTGAAGAAATTGTGGAGGATTTACATTTTTAAATCACCAAACGTGATTTTTTTTTCTGACCAAACGTCGATGTGATGAGACATACGAAGATATGTTTGAAGGGCTTCATCAGTAATTTCCAATGTGATTTTTGTAGTTTAATTTCAAGGATCCTTCAAAATGAGATTATACTCCAGCTTTGCTTATAAGATTAAACCCGGCAGAAAGATTCAGTCTCGGAAATAATGGAATTCCGTGATGCATTAATTCAGCCATCCAGGAATGCATTCACTTTTTGAACTCAAAATCAACAAGGTTAACACGATAATGTGTTTTTATTGCATGGAAATCGTAAGATTCATCCCTGCTAATCAGGAGAGCGCTTTGAAATTCGTGTGTAAATCTTTGTAACACCTGGGACAAATGCGGGTCTACATTATGCTCTCTCGTATTTCAGCCGAAAAAAGACAAATTTGTAGGAAAACTTTTTTCTGACTACATTTTGTCTGCATTATCGCCTGGTACCTCGGATGTGATTGCACTGAGAATGTCTTTGTTTGGAGCGAGTTAATTCAATTATTAACACGTTTTTGTCCTTCCCTCGTCTTGTTAAATTTTCACAAAAAAAGTTGAAAGTTGGCTTAAATAAGCTTTGCATTTGTTCCTGCTTAAAATTTATGTACCGAGTTTGTGTTGTTCAAAACTGAACATTTCCCATTTTCGGTTTTCATTCAAAAAGTTGCCACAAGTTTCGCACGAATTCTGAAGTCGTTAAAAGTCATGTTTAAATTTTTGTCCTACCTTTCTCTTTGACAAATTTACTGGCATTTATGCTTCAGGAGCTTTTTGAAATTTCTCACAAATATCCATAAAATGTGGCTTTCAACTTTTAGCATAAATTTCATTTTCACTTGAAATATGTTATTTTCTGCTCAGATTCTAACAATAAATTTTACCAATAAATAATTATTGAAAAGACTTTTAATTTATTTTTCTTAACATTGAAGATAATAAAAACCACTGCATTAAATTGTAATAACGGTTTTACTGAATAAATTATAATAATAATAATAATAATAATAACAACAACAATAATAATAATAATAATAATAAAATATAATAATAATAATATAATATAATATGGCTGATGAAATTATATTAATGGTATTATTGAATAAATGACAAAGTGCAACAAAGATGTTTGAGTGGATTTCATTGGTCAGGAATGCAAAGGAGTCACCTGAGAATCCACCTTTTGTATCTCATCCACGTGTCCAACCTGATTACTTCAGACTGTTCTTTTATTCTGCTTCAAAACCTCCTCCATATTTTGTTTTCTCAAAAGTGCAAATTATGGGCCTGACAATCGCTCAACTGACAAAACTCGGAAATTAGGATTTATGTCTGAACTTCAATTTGATTGGTCAAGCATTTCTTTACGAGGAAATAGTTTCGTGAAAACCGAAAGTGAAGTGAGGTCGATGATGTGAAGTTATTTTTGAAAACAAAAACTTCAAAATGCGAGAACTTTCAAGACGTGTGACGATCGTCAGAAGTTTAGAAGTTCAAAATGACATTTCAATGACTCCTTCTCGGAGGTCCTCATCAGAGTTTGGCAGAACGAGTCATTGTAAGCCCAACAGGTGTTTTTGGAGGCCCGTGATTGGAGGAAATGAAAGGAATTTCATGAGAGGACGACGTTAAAAATAAAAACTTAAAATATTTTTTGATTTATTTCTATTTATTATTTGATGATGTCGAAACAATTGATCCCAAAATACAAACAGTGATAAGGACTAAATAAGAATTACAGCAAATTGTACCAGCAAAAAACCTGCTAACGTTCAATAATATATTAATTATAATAAAATATTAAACAAATTTATCATCTAAAACTTTAAAATAAATTTAATTTCATCTGAGGATCATCTGTAAAGGTTCTATGAAACTTTTGAGGATTCACTTTTGTTTGGTGTTGATGGGGAGGTGGTGTTGATGGGGAGGTGATGCTGATGGGGAGGTGGTGTTGATGGGGAGGTGATGTTGATGGGGAGGTAATGTTGATGGGGAGGTGATGTTGATGGGGAGGTGGTGTTGATGAGGAGGTGATGTTGATGGGGAGGGGAGGTCATCACCTCCTCATCAACAAGCAGAGTTGCTGAGTTGGTACGTTTGCAAGTTGTGCACAAATTCCATGGAAATGAGTCCTTCTGAGATTAACATATTCCACAGCATATTTCCACCACATTCGATCCTTTCAAAATCTTCCATGTTTTTCTGGAGCTGTGTGTCTTTAATGGTGGAAACATCAACTGAAGGTCATCCACGAGATCACGTGACATGGAGACTGAGAAATGATTGGAGGACATTTGCACTCGAACAATTCCTCATTTTTGAATGCAATTCTCCATTTTCGAGTGAAGATGAGTGCAATTGAAAATGATTTACACCAATAACTCCTTTTTAATTTGTCCACGTTAGATATTATATTAAATAATACAACAAAGGGTGCATCATCGTCTTCATTTAATGATGATAATGAAGATATTATTGGAGGTATTTATTTTACATAATATTATTAATACGAATAATTTGTAATAATAATAATAATAATAATAATAATAATAATAATAATAATAATATGACCTAATTAACTTCACTATTGAAGAGAAAGTGGTGGCGTTATTTCCGTTAGTTTCGTTAGTCACTGATTGGTCTGTGGTCGTTTGTGAGGTCCACTTTCAGAGAAGTCCAACGTAATCACAAGTTGTGCAGTGCTTAGTGTTAATTCTATTAACTATAACTGTAACTGAAAACTCTAATAACTGTCGGAAACCAAATCAGTTAACCGTAACTATAACTATAACTGACCGCGCCCAAATAACCATAACTATAACTTTAACTTGAAAGTAGTAACTGATTAACTGGAAAGTCCAATCAGTTAACTGAACTTTTTATATCAGCATTACTTTATTACGTAAACAATTTTCCGCAGACTTTTTTATCTTACGCTGTCGTTTTGTTAGTCGTCACTCCTGCTGTAAATTTTGACAATTACCCACTATTCAGCAATACTTTACCCATTACTAACACCAATAACTCAGGATCTCGTAAAAACACCTGCCTCTCAAGCTTACTCTGAGAGGGTTTTCTCGTTATGTGGTGATCATGTCGGTCAGAAAGCACAATAAGGCTTCAAAGAGTTTAGAATTTTCTGTTTTTTTTTTTTAAATGAACAAAATGTATGCCAGCACAGCAGCAAATAACTAATTGGTTTCATCACTGCCATGTTTTTGAAGTGTTATGAAGATTGTATTGTTTAAATTTCTTGATTAAATGTTGTTGTTTTTTCTTTACTTCATTGTAACTATGTTATGACTTGTTCTTCTGCTACATTTTTTAATATGTAAATGTAAATGTACTTCATTTATATAGCGCCATATGCATANGTGGTTGAGTAGAACGTGCGGAAAGGAATGAGACGATGATGATGGTGATGATGATGGATGATGATGATGATGATGATGATGATGATGATGATGACGATGATGATGACGATGATGAGGACGACGATGATGATGATGATGATGATGATGATGATGATGATGATGATGATGATGATCTGATGATGATGATGCTGTTACTAACCAGGGTAATGACAGTGATGACGATGATGGTGATGGTAACAATCAGCAACTAACAATTACGATGAAGAATATCTATATTCTAAATATATTTTACTGATAAAATATTGTCTTAACCAGGGTTTTACCCTCATTTTAAATGCAAGCGTTTTATGGAGATGTTTATATGAGTTCGTAAGTCAGAGGAGAAAGAGTTCGAGAAGGAGGTATGACCTTTCAATAACCTTTCAATGACCTCTCTGTCAATAACAACCCTCTCTTGCCTGGGAAGTTAAAAGATGTTCTCACAGGTCATCAGCGTCCTCAGGACTCATTCCTTCTTTTAATGACTGACATCTTTTCACTTTCATATTCTCTCTGATTCTTGATGATAACTATGTCAATGATGATAATGATTATGATATTATCATGATGCTGATGACGACGACGACGATGACGATGATGATGATGGCGATGGTGATGGCGATGGCCATGATGATGACGGTGTTGATGAATGCTATGATCTTTGACGATGATCCGTCCATTGTCTACTATGGAATCACTGTCATTGCTACGATGAATATGACGATAACGGTGATGATGATGATGATGATGACGACGACGATGGTGGCAATAATTAACCTATGATTAATTGTAATTAAGCCGAAAATAGATCCTACTTCTGAATCTGGTTTCTGGACGTAAGTATGTCCTTTGTAGTTCAGTGCTTACATTGGTTATTTGGCCTGTCATCGGTTAACATAAAAAATGAGATGCCCAATTTAGAACAACCTTGATGGCGATGACGATGATGATGATGATGATGATGACGATGACGACGACGATGATAATGATGACGACGACGATGACGACGACGACGATGATAATGATGACGACGACGATGACGACGACGATGATAATGATGACGACGACGACGACGACGACGACGATGATGATAATGATCTCAGTTATTTGTCACCGATGCTTTTGTGTTCATTTTTTTTTGTTCATTAACTATATTTCAATTTAAATGTGATTTTAATCAATAATTGTAATAATCGAAGTAATAATTATTCATTCATTTCAACATTAATTATAATTAATAACACTATAATTGTTGGCAATTAGTTAATTGATTAATTGGTGATTATTTTAACACTTAACCTTATTATTATTATTTTTTAAATTATCATTATTAATGAAAATAACAATAACATTGTAAAAAAATTATCATACGAATAATAATAATAATAATAATAATAATAATAATTAACGAATTACGAATCTTATTAATAATAATAATCATATTAAAAATAATAAAAACTATTCAATCGCAACTTGGCAAAAAAAAAAAAAAAAGGCCACCCAGGAAAACTCCACTCACCCCCACTCCCACCCCTCAATCTCCCCTCTTGAATGTTTAAAGTATAAGTTCTAAAATTGCTTCCTCCGAAAATAGAATTATAAAATTTCCAATGCCCAAATTTCGATTTCGATTTCGAATTCAACAAAAAAAAAGGGATTTTCCCAGACCGGACATATGTCACTTTAGTGAGAATTGTCATCAATTTGAAGAGTGGAAATAGTTTGGGCTAAAATATCTCCAAGGAGTGATGAAGATTTCCTAGGCTTTATTCGTCATATGATTGGTCGATTGGTTTATTTGTGCCCTGAATTTGGGGGAATTTGGGAGTCCATTGTTGTTATTTGAGGAATATGAATTTATTTTATATTGATTCCATGTAATTTCATGTTATTTGTTCGTTAATGTTATTATTATTATTAATATTATTACATAAATTATTATATTATTATTATTTATATTATAAATATTATATTATAAATTGTTATTATATTATTATTATTGTTATTATTAATATTATTATTATAATTATTATTATTTGAAGCATATTCAACAATGGGAAATCCATTGAATTTCTAGATTCTCAACTTTAATGGCGCAAATATAACGCACGATTAATTAATTAATTAATCAACACAGCTAATTAATCACGTCGATAAACTAATTAATCGTAATTAACGTCATATTGGGGGTCACTGCAATTGTCACATATGCTAGAAATGTTAACATCAGGGTCACCAGAAATGTCACGAATGTCATGTCAAGGTCAGACCAAATGTTACGAATGACATGTCATGGCCACCGCAGATTAATAAAAACTAATTCTTTGCGGTAATTAATTATGCTAATTAGTTATGATAATTAACTATGATGTCCAATTATGGGAATTGGATATTATAATTAGTTATGTTGATGAATTGTACAATTATGCCAATTGTGCTGATTAATTACATTAACTGTGTCGATTAACTGCGTTAATTATGCTGATTAACGCCATTAATTCCATAAGCTAATTAATCACATTAACTGTAGCAAATAACTGCAATAATTAATTACACAAATTGGTCGTGTAATTAGGTGATTACATCATTACATCATAATTACATCAGATTATCGTCACTTAATTAATTACAATTATTTCAAAATAAATAATTAAATGAATAAATTTCTTTTGGAAATTACTGGGCGCCTGAAACATTACGAGTTGAGGTGAGAAATGTGCACTCATTGACTCCGGTTGTAATTCACATTACTCACTCACTACTGTAATTAACACATTTACGTAATAATAATAATAATAATAATATACAGTTTAATAATAATATTTTTATTATTAATAACAGTAACAATAAAATAATAATAATAAAATAATAATAACACTAATACTACTACTAATAATAATAACAAACTGGTATTTCTTTAATAATTAATAATAATAAACTGATATTTCTTTAATAACTAATAATAATAATAATAATAAACTGATATTTCTTTAATAACTAATAATA
>MPNW01000076.1:128330-148330 GCA_011800805.1 Hirudo medicinalis
GATGACATTGATGACAATGGTGAATTTGACAATAGTGACGACTATGACGACGATGTTGATAAGAATAATCTACTGTGACAATGATGATGATGACGATGATGACGATGATGACGATGACGATGACGACGAGATGATGATGATGGTGGTGATGATGATGATGATGATGATGATGATGATGATGACGACGACGATGATGATGATGATGATGATGACGATGATGATGGTAGTGGTGGTGATTATGAATATTTTATGTTGATGATCCTAGTAGATCGATGCTTATGCTACTATACGGCGATGATTCATTGAAATCATTGAAATCATCTTGATAAAAAATTTAATTTTTCAACTATTTCATGAAAAAATTATTGGACTTGAAAATTTAAGAATGAAATTGTTTTGAAATTTTATGAAGTAAAGAGCAAATCTTTTCTAATCCCATCATTCAATTTTTAATGAGCTTTGTTAGTGCAGCTCTTGACGGACTTTACTCTCGACATAATTTCGAAATATTATTCTCGTAATAACAATATTGTGTTATTATTAATATTATTTTATCAGCTGTAAAGTTCTAGTTAGCCGCAGTGGTGATATCATCATCATCATCGTCGTCGTCGTCGTCGTCATCATCATCATCAGCAGCAGCAGCGTCGTCGTCATCATCATCATCATCATCATCATCATCATCATCATCTCATCATCATCATCATCATCATCATCATCATCATCATCACCATCATCATCATCACCATCATCATCATCATCATCATCATCCATCCACATCTGCAGCTGAGACATTCTATCCACGGAAGTTGAAGATGGAAGGGAAATAATTTGTTGCATCTCAAGTTTCGAGTTGAAAATGTGTTTAAAATGTTTTGAGAAGTCGAACAATTAGGGGCTGAATGTCAATTAATATTAATATTAATATTAATATTAATATTAATTAATAATTATATATTAATAATTATAATATTATATATATTAATAATTATATATTAATAATTATAATATTAATTATTAATATTAATATTAATATTAATATTAATTATAATTAAAATTAATATTTATCTTCCAAGGAACTCATTTATGACACTTCATAATCGCATTCAACTCATTTGTGGCATTCTCATTTGAAATTCAGAAGAAAAAGCATCACAGCCAGCGGAATATCCATTTTGGACCACATGAGGTGAGTATGAACCATTTCTGGACCTCCTGGAGTTAAAGATGGCCTAAAATGTTGGAGATCGACAGTCAGGAGTGAGAGTATAATCTAGCAGTGGAGCAACAGAAGGATGGAGATAAAATGATGAGATGGATGGTGACATTAGAGAAGAACTGGAATAATGATTGTATTGGGCAGCAGACGAAGAAATAATCTAAAATCGCCTGATTTATGTTGACACCCACAAGACTGATGCTGATGAAAACGAAGATGGTTATGGTGATCGTGGTTAACAAAGGTAGAAGAGGAATGTTTTTATGCAATTCAATTTTTGTTCCACATTATTTCATCTGCATTAACTCTATTTTCATTCGTTTGTCTTGTTTGTTCAGAGCCACCGAACATATTTGAGTAGAAAAGGAGCCAACTTGTCCACGTTCACTGCAAACATTACAGCCAATCATTTTCCATGCAAAAAGTTGAATTCTAACTTCTAGTGCATTAAACATGTTAGTGTTGATATCAACATCGCTAATTCAATATTACGTCGTCATCGTTAAGATTACTTTTTGCTCTTAAATACGTTATTAATATCACATCAAACCCCACACTAACTCTTCTCCCCATTCTCCCCATCCCTGTACATCGTAAAATGATTTCCATACGTCGAAGACGTTAAATGATTTGCAAGATGCACAATAACATTCGTAATTAGACGACCCTGTTGAGTATGCATCTTATTACTCCTGAGATATTCTAAGGCTTCTTGTCACACATGAAAACGAATGCATGCGAGGGGATTGTTGTCGTCACGAAGAGAGTCACGGTGTACAACTATTCTTCCCTGTGATCCTCTTTAAGTACTAACTTTTAATTGGCCTTCAAACGACTCGTCATCCTACCATCATCATCCTACCATCATCATAATACCATCATCTTACCATCATCATCCTACCATCATCATCCTACCATCATCATCCTACCATCATCATCCTACCATCATCATCCTACCATCATCATCCTACCATCATCATCTTACCATCATCATCCTACCATCATCATCCTACCATCATCATCTTACCATCATCATCCTACCATCATCATCTTACCATCATCATCCTACCATCATCATCCTACCATCATCATCCTACCATCATCATCCTACCATCATCTTACCTACCATCATCATCCTACCATCATCATCCTACCATCATAAATCTACCATCATCAATTCATGGATATCAAATAAAAATCATTGCTTGTTCTCGGACCGCAAACACATTTCAATTCGATTTCGTTGCAATTTTTTTATTAAATAATCAAATTAATTAAGAAAAAACATAAAAACGTAATTTCAGCGCTTGAATTTTATTCACGTTTTATGGATGGAAAATCGCATTCCTCTTTATTAACAAATTGTTATGGGCGCTAAAATCTATCTAGGCCCCTCCCCCATTTTGTTGATTTCATGTCGGTCTTCTATCGTGTGTCCCACGTCGGTGAGATTTTATTTTAAGCAAATTTGTTGAAAATAAGCATTTTTCATTTATAAGCCTATTTTCGTTTTATTGTTTTGAATGTCAAGCGAATTTAGAATTTGAATGTTGACGTAAGATATTTTTCACGTAATTTACGCGTGGATTATTGCGGATAAATCATTGAAACCTGTTAACGTGTTCCAATTTCGCTCCAGTAACGACCTAATCATGTGAAGTAATTGTTGATATTTGCAGCAGCAGCAGCAGAAGAAATGAACATTGAATTATCCGTGGACGATGTGGATGATGTGGTGATGAAAGTGGCGTGAATTTATTGGATCCGGGACCAACATCTCATGTCGAGGTATTTTTTTTATCTTCTGGTTCAATATTCAACATTTCCTTCCGATTGGAAACTTACATGAGTTTCAAGAAACTCGCTTACGTGAAGATTTCAATGTTTTCGACCTTCAAGGAAATAACCCCAATTTCTTTAAAAACTGCTTTGCTTTAAACTATCAACATTTAGTTCCTCGTGTATTTGTTGATTCTGTGGCAAATGCATGCTTTCGTGAGATATTATGTCCAGCATGTTATGTGCACGTCAAGCAGAGGAAAAACTAAACTCTCGACTTCAAATTTTGTCATAAAAAGCTAAAAAGCTGAACCACCGAAAATTATCAAAAAATTGAGCGTACTCGTGCATTGTCGTTCCTGATAAAACGATTATTTGTTGTACTTGCACTTTGGATTACCAAACAAAGTAGATCCGAAAAGGAAATTGTGGATTTTGAAAAATGTTTTGAAAGGTTTGAAGTGGATTAAAACCAATAAACTCTTAGGAATTAGGGGAGTATTACGTTAGAAAGTGTTTTCATAAAGCAACATTAAAATTAAAAAAGCAGCGCGATTGACAAAGGTTGAAAATAAAGACGATTGATTCGTAGATTGCAGTTTTTAATTAAATCGAGTGCTGCAAACCTTTTTATTGGAATTGTCTGAAAAGAGAACAATCAGAGGCGAACGTATTTGAAACTCAAGAAGATGATCTGAAATCTGAAATTTTTCAGATTACGAAAAGATGTACAGTGCGTTGCATAATTTTATCAAATAAGCACGTTGTGGACGAGAAGCCATTTATATAGAGCCTTATTACAATAATCAGCTTTTGTGAGTCCTGTAATAAGAATTATTTCGTGAACATGAAGAGACCCATGCCACTCTCGGTTGTGAAAACCTCGAAAAACAACCTAGAAGCCATTCATCGAAGAAATATATCCCAATGAATTTCAAATGTCATTGATAACTCTGTTGCATATTAATTAATTAGATCTTCTGAATGATAAAAACGATTCTTGGGTGAAAACTCAGCGGTGATTTAAAAGATAAATTGTAAATGGTGTGATTTTTAGACCTGGGCCAAAATTATGCAACGCACTGTAACTTAAAAAAACTTCTGCCAATGCAGAAGAACAGAGAAGATTCAGTGACCGAATAGAAAAAAAACAAAGACAGTGAAATATTCTGATTTTGAAAAACAACAATTTAATGACTTGCGAAACAAAAGATAGAATATTTAAACTTCCTAAAAAAGGACCAACATTGACAGCTATGTTCATGAAAGTTCAATCATACGAATGTATTTAATGTCACTTAACATATGGAAATGTGTTAGTAACAAATATGGGCGGAGTCATTGTATCAATGTAATATACTGCAGGAATAACAATGTCAACATCAACATCGGTATGAACGATTGCTACATTTTTATTCAACAAATACTTAAGTGCGTATTCCATTAATTGGAATATTACGCAATTAAATAAATATGATTTGTTTACAAATTACTTTGTATTTTATCTTAGCTAATTCAAGTTCTCCTCAATGGCTTCCTGCGCAGAAAATGCATTTCACATTATCTTCTCATTCACAACATTCAGACTGCACACCCACCTGGATTTCATTCGCAATGCTTGCTTCCACCGCCGTGCCTTGAGTTTACCAGCCTCTGTCGACGACGGAGAAGCTGCTTCCACACCTTATGACATATTTAATCCATGCCCACATTCATTTCAAAATTATGGGCAGTGTTATTATTACCTTATTAGCATTAATAAATAATTTAAAAGTCTCTAATTATTACGATATTAGAAATTCGAAATGACGAAAAGTCTTGCGACACTCGATGTGTGACATGCTTTAAATTCAGAGTTTCAATTCACAATTCAAATTGGGAAGCAAATTTTGAAGTTAAAACTCCAATTTAGAACTTGGAAACAGAAATATTGAATATTTTACAAGAAGCAACATTTTTAAAGACGTTGAAGTCGAGCGAGGTTCGTTAATAACCATCCTTACTTTGGTGCATCCACTTTTCACGTGTTATAAACGACGGGGCTTGATTTATGCCGAGTTTATTGTCGGATTTATTCAACAAATATTCAGTTAACAAGTGGCTACCCTGTATTCCATGTTGCCAGTTATTGCATAACGATCACATGCGTGATTATTTGCTGAATAGGAATATTGGATATCGGAGATATTGCGAGATTTTGAGATCTTGTAAGGTTTTGTGGGTGCTAAGACCTTAATCAGCGATCGTAGAGGTAGCCCTGGAAAGATTCTAAATACAACAATAATAAATTTAATTAACATAAACTTAATTACGAACATTAACTAACGCCTTCATGCCAGGGTTGTAACATTACAACGGAGAGAAAGTATTTCTTGAGACTCAGAAAGAGCTGTTCGCCAGGGAAGATAAAACAGCATTAGATATAGAAATTAAGAAGGAACATACGTTTGCGGCTGTTAAGTGAATCGAATGTTCACTGGCTGGAATGAAGCAAATATGGAGGCACGGATTCGCTCCAGTGAAGAACGGCACGGAAGTGATCGCATACGAGTAGCCATGCATCATCGGTGCTTGGCATAATGAACCGAGTGATTGACAAAAGTGCCTCTGAAGAACTCATCACTCAAAACCACTCCGCCATTTTTAAGGCACCACTTTGAAACTTTAGGAACAGTTCGGTAAGAGCCAAACCAGGTGAGTCTACGTTTAGCAGGTATGTGTTTTATTTGTTTTGTGTTATTTTATGCGAAATTCTCTTGATTGAGAGAGCAACTTTTTGATAACAATTGTTTTTGTGGTTGATGCGGTGATAAAAAGCGAAATCAATAATTACATTCACATCAATAATTTACTCCAAAAGAATTATTCAAACTTTTCAATGCCGTCTTTAAAGCTTCTCAACTCAAATGAATTCCTACGCAAGAATTGAGAAAATTAAAGAAAGTATATAATCAACTTTGAATTTCATTTTATGACATCATCCATCCATCCATCCATCCATCCATCCATCCATTCACCCATCCATCCATCCATTCATCCATGTATTCTTCAGCAATTTAATCTCAAATTTTGGAAATATTGGAAGCCAAGCAAGTAAAAAATATTAATTTAACGTCTTCTAATGCACCTTCAGATCTTGAGATTTTAAAATGAATATTGATTAATAATGGAATAATGTTTAATAACAATCAAAACGTCTTCTTTACATTAGCAAATTCCTTCCAAAGATCCATTGAAAGTCGTTGATGCAGACACAAGACATGATGATGTTGATGATAATGTTGGTGCTGCTGATGCTGATCTGAGAGGACGTAATGTGACGACGAGGTGGTAATGGACAAGAAATGTTGGAGGGAATCCCAGAAACAAGTTCCACTTTCGAATGAAATTTAATTAACGGCTTAAAAAATTTTAAATCCGAAAAGATTCGCAGAGTCAAGTGTGAAGTTAACGTTCAAGATTTGAAAATACATTTAAATGTGATGAAATATTTCATGAATTCAGAATAAAAGTTTCGATTCATTTGAAACTTGCGGCATTTGTTGCCGATGACATCGAAGTTACTGGCAACAAAGACATTGTGAAAGTGTAACTTGGGTTTCAAAGAATGTTAACATGTTGTAACATCAACGTTATTCTATGTTAATAGCATTAACGACCTCAACGTGTAACGACCTTCATTCCTCACAGGTGCTGGTAGGTTTTGTTACATTTACCACCCACTTTAAGAGGCCACAACATTGTTTCTCAACATCTCAACATCTTGTACCTCTCCTCATATTTGCTTTTTCACGTTCCCTCTGTCGGCGTTGACGGCATGATGAGATGTTATCGCATCAATAAAGTCTCCATGCTAACCATTCTTTATCAACCTGATCACATCATATATCATGGGAAGCTTTCCTTTGATGTTTTGATCGTTATGATGGTGATGATGATAGTATTTGTGTTTCTCTACAATCGGTCGTCACGATGATGGTGACGGTGATGATTGTGATGATATTAGTATTTGCGTTGTCTCTACAACTCGGGATGGTGTCTTAATTTATGATTCGAGAGATTCTGAAGAAAAATTGAAAATTGAAAGTTTGAAGTTCTGCTCAGCGAAGGTCAGAAGTGGTTGAAAAATTTCATTTCTTTCGAGTGAACGACGTCCTTTACGTAGGATGCGTGACAGGTGGGTCGGGTGGCTCAGAGGATCTTGTTGATGGTCCGCGATCATCGCTTTTATTATCAAATGTTTTTATTTTATGCTCGAGAAATGTCGGAGCAAACGCAGAGATTAGGAAAGTTCCACTCGCGCCTCGAGGCAATACAAACGTGGAGGAAGATAATTCCTGATGAAATCGTTTCGTTCGGACAGAGGTTGAAAGTGCCATGAATTATCTCCATCTCCGTGATTACAACCTTTCCAAGATGGAGTAATTAAACAGCAAACGAAAGTACGCAATAAAACCATCTCCATATTGACTCGGAAGGCGTGCATGTCTAAGCTTTAAAATTGATTAGAAAATGGAAACTATTGTCTCGAATGGATGGGGGTTGTGTCCACCGTTTCACCTCCGCAACTCGTGTTCTGCTCGTCCTGCATCCCCGTGCAACTCTTCACGTCTGCTTAGTTCGATTCAATTGCGTTAATGTTGGAATCTTTTTTAAGCTCCGAACGTGGATGCTCTTTCAAAAAGAAGAGAAACATTTCTTTCAAAACGAGACAGAAGACCATTCCATCTTCACAACCTCGACACTCCTGCACGTGATTCTCGACATTTTTTATTCTCAAATTTCTATTGAAATTTCTTCTCTCAATGAATTTTTATGATTTCCAAGGAATTAATTTTCGTGTGAAATTTAATAAGAAATTATTTATTAACTGCCTCAGGAGATAAATTTGAACTGCTCGAAATTCTGGAGAATTTATTGGCGAGGCTGGAATCAAAAGTCAAGTTGTTGGATCACAAACTGGAAGAGCAAACACGCTGAAAACTGTTTGCTTTCAACGACCAACCGAAACATTCTGCGTGGACACAATTTTCATGCCGACGACCTTCTCGACGCTTTGCAACTATTTACAACCATCCAATCATCGATAAGGTGTCACAATCACCCATTAAATAAGAATAGGAATGCTTTGGCTTTATATAGCGCCATACGCTCGCAAGCATTGATCCGTTTATTCAGCCCAGTTACGTAGGACTGGAACGCGACGAAAGAATTTCGATTGTTGATTGCCTAAATTAACATTTCATGATAAATTATTCCAGTAATTAGTTGTTATTTAATTACAATTCATCGCCTCCATGACTTGGGAGGACAGAAATATGGTGCCTCCGATGTGCGGGGGGAAGGCATGCGACATTCCGTGACGTTGATTGGTGGAATAAAATTTCTAATTTGGAGAGGATTTTTACAATAAAATCTTATGAGAATATTTTCCATTTTAAATGTTTCAAAAAGAAGGAACAAGTTTCCTACGAAAATTTCTTTTCAATTTCTTGATGGCGTCGATCTTTGTGAGTTCTTGAGGCGTTCCTAAAAGGTTAGGGGTGAAGCATGGGATGGGATTTGTTTGTGCGCAGTTGTTTCCATTGTTTTACAGGAAGTGAGATGATTTTGAAGGGGAGGGGAGTAGTTTATCATGAGATCTGAAATATTTTATTGTGCTCCGTTATCTCTCCTAATCGTCCCTCATAAACCACAGTCTCCGTTGTGAGAGCCCACGAATCCTTCCTACCCTATCTTCGGCCATTTCGATTTCATGTTGAGAGCCACAAAATTGGAAGCCCGTACGAGTCGGCAAATGAGAATCAGAGATGTAGTTGTTTTTGCTATTTATCGAGCTTATGCGAGGATAATTTGTGCTAGGAGTTGGTCTCAGTTCGCTCGTAAACCAGAAATCGTGCGACGTACGAGGTGCTGGAGTTGACGCAGAAAGAAACTCCGGCATCGTAGAGGAGGGCTTTGCTTATTCAACTTAACAAACGAAAGCACCGAGCAATGTCTTCGGATTTATGCGTTCCATTTTTAAAGGAGTTAATGCCGGGACCTTCGTTGTTCGTGGCACAAACATTTTTCGAAATTCTCTGGAATTTCCTCCAGCAAATCGGGCCAGTTTGAATTGAAATTAAAATTTGCCGCTAAAAATCTGTTGCTTAGAAATGATGTCCATTCATGCCGAGCCCTTCTGACCTCCTGCCGACGCTTCAATGCCTCCATTCGTCTGCTCCGACCGCGCGCAAAAGCTTTGCAATCCCTCTTTCCATTTTTCTCTTACCACACAATCACCTTGCCACTTTAAACTTCAAACTCATTCTTAATCTTTCCAGCCACTCCAGTTTGAGTTTTAAATTCTAATTTTTTGTTGGGCTTTTCAGTATTTAGGAAATTCTGAATATCTTCGAAAAACATGCTTCGAAATGGTTGTAAGAAGTTGCAATTTTGTGAACATCTCCAAAGAAGGAAGACACACGTTACGCCATTCAGTGAGCAATTGATGGAAACATTCATCAATCCAAAGCATCCCTCACAGGAGGATACGTACTCGATTCAAAGAACAAATGTCACAAACAGGAGGGAATTCTCCCGGGAGCGACCATTTCACTGCGCTTATTCTGCGCCATCCACCACAACGACCAAGCGTCGCATGTAATTGTGATTCTGCCAATTTTTCGAGGATTCGATCCTGTTTGGATAGCACGACAATGATCTTACTCTTCTTGTAGCGCATTGTTATGGTTATCCCGGTAACGATATTATTATTATTAATGATGGAAACATAAAACACATTTTAAAATAAAAATAATAACAATAATAATAATAATAAATGTCTTCTCTTGTAAATTGAAATTTTAATATTCAAAAAGATGAGAAATGGTGTGCAAAAGCTAAGAAAATAAAAGCATGAAACACCCACACGACGTGTGTGCTTGAGAGGCGCATACACCGAAGTCCTTCATTGCACCATCACTTGAACTCAGCCACATGCCAAATCCAACCTCTCGGAATCTTCCACTACTGACCGAATGTATCGACCGAATTTACTGACTGAATGTACTGACTGAATGTACTGACATCACAGACGACAACTTGAAATTCTTTTCCATACAGATTCAAACCTGGAAATCTGTAGACTACAGTTCTCGTCGGAATAACCAGGATGTTGGTGATACCATCTGAACAGGAATAAATTGTCGATGCTGTGTTGAAGGGCAAAAGAGTTTCTGCAAAAGGAAGCGATAGTACGCTATCTCTGATTCCAACATTACAAAACTTAGACGACAGTTGAATACAACCGAACAACAATTTGAGCTTCTTACCCCGAACGTCGAGACATGGATTTCATAAAAGAGAAGTACTTAACGCTTAGACCAGTTTTAACAGTTAAACCAGGTTTCCCACTAAATCATTTTCATAAAATCCAGCTCTTCTCCTCAAAATCACGTAACAAAGTCAATAATTTTAATTATTAGAACAATGAAGTAATACAACCGGAGCTCGCTTAAAATAAGTAAAAGTTTGTCACTGTTGAGTGAGATGCTCGAGGTTGATGCGAGTTGCAGAGATTTTATATTAGACATCAATTTAGTTAGTTTCAATCTCAAGTATCCTCGTTTGGAGATATCCAGTCGATTTCATTTCTTCAGTAGAAATTCATTTACAGCACTAAAGCCGGGTTCGGCTAAATATGACGGTGGGAACTGTAACAACAGTTTCCTTGTCAAGTTCGTTAAATTTGGGTGTTTAGCTTCGGTCTCATCACAAAGCTTGCCATCGTTCCCTTCACAGTGAATAACATTTTAACAAACTCATCATTTTGCATTTCTGAAAGTTCTTGGTACTGCAGTGAAACATCTGACATCTGACATGCAATGTTTGCATCACCCGTGCTGGAAAATCAACTTCTTTCAAATCAGAGGCCAATATTTCCAGATGATCCACAACGACAAGTACATCAGCAAAAGTCATCCTGCAGATTTTCAAATGGGACGTGGGCCCCATATTGGGAAACACTGAATTAGACGTACATTTCAAGTTATTTGTAAAAAAAAGTGCAAATTCTGAAAATAATTTTTATTTATCGGAAAAGAAAAGCATTCATACTGCTTTGAGTATTTGATTCAAAGATAGGAAACTGACTTATCCCACTTCTGAAGGGTGATCTTAAATTTGTGATTTGCAGAAGATTTCCTACGAGGTACAAAAATTATTTAAAAATTGCTCCAAAAGTAGAAGGAATAGCCTTTTTGACGCACCTTTGGGCTGTTGTCTTCGACCTCCATTATTCAAAACAATTTTGCTCGGACACTTTTCTTGTCCTTCAAAATCTTTATTGAAGTCCAAGTGATAGAGAAGGAGAAGTAGAGAAAATTGACCATTTAACATCGGTCACCAATAAAAAATAAATTACAATTATAAAAATATTGATAATGAAAATGAGGTGCAGCAGCTCGTGAAACTGTCCTAGAATGATGAAATAAGGATGATTGCAGTCCGATGTCAGCACGTGCGAAATCACCAATAAGAGATGAGAACTTTTTGCAATCATGGAGTTTGAAAATCCATTTGTCCACCAAGTGACAGGTGGGTCTTACGGTCGCATTTTGCCGAAACAGTCATTTCACATTTTTATAAATAATCATTCTTCCTGCTAAATTAATGATTTAAAATTTGTCAAATAATTTGGACGTAAGGTTTTACGAAAAATAAAAACATAGATATTCGACAAAATAAATATTTAAAAAATTGTGTCCCTCTCTTGACATCATTGAGACATCGTAATGAGACATTGAAATGACACTCAAAGTCCAATTTGCCGATCATATCGCACGGAATTATGCTTTGTGCAAAAATCGTCTGAACTCCCCATAATTAATAACCGGAAATAGAATTTT
Organism: Hirudo medicinalis; assembly: GCA_011800805.1. Lineage (NCBI taxonomy): Eukaryota > Metazoa > Annelida > Clitellata > Hirudinida > Hirudinidae > Hirudo > Hirudo medicinalis. The sequence goes on from MPNW01000076.1 coordinate 140,217, forward strand.
CTGAATGGAATATCGGGAAGAATTGCAGTCGTAATTGTGCGTCCAGGAAGCCGGTGGATTAATAAAACCACTGACTTGTAAATCTTTCTCCGGATGACTTGGAGGAAACATGTCGTCAGTCTCATGTAATTGGTCCAAATTGAAACAAAAGAACTGGACATTTCTCATGCATCATGCTTTTCGTCCGTCACATTAAATTTATTTAATCATTAAAGTGTTTTCATTTGCAACATTAAACTGCCTCATTTAATTCATTTAATGAATTAATCGATGGACAATCATTTATTATTCACTCAGTTATCAGGAAAGGTGAATTTGAACGGAAATTGTAATAAATTGCATTAAATTGAGTTTTATTAGAAAAAAAAAATAAAATAAATACAAAAACAAATAACATTCCTCACTCAAAGTTCGGGCCTGAATAAATTCAACACTTCTAATGCAAATATTTCAAAAATCTTCAAATTAATACAGCGTTATCATCATCATCATCATAACCGATACAATTTGGTATTCCTTATATGGTCATCAAATTGTGTTTCCATACATTCGGAAAGATGTGGAAACATATGAAAGTATACAAAGTATATACGTTCATGTGCTCATTCTGTAATAGAAAGTGCATATTTCGGGCAAATTCCTCAAAAATATCAAACAATGGAATTTATTCAAATTTCGACATTACGTCACTTTATCACATCTTAACACTTTAAAACATCTTGTAAAATTTGAACTTCACAGATGCCATTAACGACTGGCATCTCGTCAATTTTCTTCAACTTAACCCGCAGAAATCCGAAGTTATGTTTATCGGCACACCCACACACCTCAAGAATCTAACTCCCCCATCTTCAATAAACATCGCCGGGACTACTCTTCCTTCCTCTTCTACTACCCTAAAACTCCTCGGCGTCACCTTTGACTCCCACCTCAGCTTTAAACAGCACGCCATCTCTGTAATAAAGTCATGTAACCACCTCATCTGGGCTATCAGACATATCCGTCCGTTCCTCTCTGTCGACACAACTTCTGCTCTTGCACGCAGTCTGGTCCTCTCTCGTCTTGACTACTGCAACTCCATCCTTCTCAACGGTACCTCTGCCTCACTTATCCACTCCCTTCAACGCACCCAAAATAATCTAGCCAANGCACTGGTTACCTATATACCTTCGCATCATCTTCAAAATCTCCTTAATCACTTATCATACTCTAGCCACATCCAACCCTCCCTATCTCAACCAACTCATTCACTGCTGCCATATTCCCAACCACCTTCGTTCATCCTCCGCAATTCATCTTCACCAACCAGTCCACATATCATCCATCGTCAATCGAGGTTTCACCTATGCCTCGCCTGCCGTCTGGAACGACCTTCTCCACATCATTCGGTCTCATCATTCCTACATTTGAACTCTTCAAGCGTCAGTTGAAGACTCATCTGTTCAAGATGGCGTTAAACCAAGAACCTCTACCAAGCGCCTCTGAAGCTCTGCATATGGCGCCATATAAATGAACTATTTTATTATTATTATTATTATTATTATAACCAGTGGTTAATAAATTTTTCGAGGTGGGGTAAATTTTGTTATATGTACAATATTACGACATTAAAGCATAGTTATAGAAACGGCTAGGATTTGAACTCCTAACTCAGCCACATCAAAGCCTTAACCACTCGGCTACCGACCTCAGGTTTTATCTCTCTGCTGAAACAACCCCATGCTTTAAATGGTGTTTGTGGTTGTAGATATTATTATTATTATTATTAATATTAATAAATCTTAATTTGATCGGTTGTTGTTGTTGCTGCTGTTGTTGGAGGAAGAACTTCTTTCCAACTGGTGTCTGTTTTTGTTAATCAATCCATTTCTTCTCCAAAAGCAAGCGTCAGATGCGCATCGTTGGTTTCATGAATGTCAAATAAGTCCACGTGAGTGACGCTCCAAAAATATCCTTGAAGTTCCAAATTGACCTTAGTCTGAACTGCTCGTTAAATTTCTTTTCAGAATTTTCCTCTTTCCATGAAAATAAAAACAAGCGGCGTTTTAAATATTTTTAAATTAAACGAAGCCAACATAAGGCATTCTGTAGAAGGCCCCCCTCGGATCGCGACTTATTTGAAAATTTTGAGGAAAATTGAAAAGCAGAAAAGAAATAATTTCGCTGAAATCTTCGGCAACGAATTTCTGCTTTTCTCATCCTAACAGACAAATGAGTCGGACATTTACAAGCCCACAAACCGCTTGACATACACATCTATTCCCTCGGATAGTCATTTTTCTTGATAGATTTTTCGACATTTTCGAGGAATTTTAGGAGAAAATGGTTTTATCGAGTGTGGATTTCCTTTGTTAACGAATAATGAGACATCTAACATCCGAAAGCGTAGCTGATGATCGAAAGAAATGTGTCCATGAAAGTGAGATGCATATAAATCATAATAAGAGGTTATTACATCTCCAAAGTCTTCACTCCGATGACTTTCTGAGCGATAAATAAAATTTAGCCAACTCCTGCGTAACGATGCCAATTCCTGCTCGAGAACTTAGAATTCAGAAACCCACACGAGCGCGTTTTGATTAATTTCAAGATAAAATTCAATTATTTTCATCTTAGAAAACATCAATTTATTGGAAAAAAAAGTTTAAATGTTGAATCGATGACAATTTTACCTCATGTCTTGGAGCAGTTACGTTGGACGGACAAAACGACGTAAATGAAAAAGCCTTCTCTTTAGGAGGTGCGAATTATTTTTCACTTCTCTGACGCGCACGCTCTTCACAACATCTCGAATCATCCGGAAGTAAGAACTGAAATGTCAAATGTCAATCGACTTCCTTTTATAGGAATCTTCACGGAATTCCATCCAGCTACGTGCACCTGCTTCCATTGTGGCGGCAAATTCATGGAAAAAGAATTTGGTCGCCAGGAAGATAAATAGAACGTTCCTCGGAGGGCGCCACAGAAGCATTACTTTGTAAATTTTTATTTTCTAAAATGTTAATTTGGAAATCTTTATTTTAGTTATTTTTAAATTTTAAATTATTTATTTGAGGAGTTTAAATTTTTGAAATGACTTTTGATTTATACTTTTATAAATGCAAAGAACTTCAAACAGTTCTTGCTGAAGATTTCATTTTTAACATTTCAGCGTCCGCAGAGATTCTATCCTTTATTATTTTTGAAATTAGAAATTCCTCACTTGGCTGGTGTTTTTATCTTAATTTCTGCTTATTGAAACAAGTTTAAAATGCTTGTTACAAGTTCTAATAAGTTAACTTAACTAAATGTACAGGTGATCTTAAGGATCCCCTCCTGAACAGAAGAACCATTCTACTTTATCTTCTTACTCAGTTGCCTTAGGACTTCTGAAGCGTTTATTTCCTGTGAAGTACTTTTCAGGCAACGAGTTTCAGATTTGTTGCAATTCTGTTGCTATGGGAACATTATGTTACGTTGATGGAACAGTTATCAGCTTTTATTTGTACCTCTTGTGGAACGATCTTTGCTCAAACAGGTAACAAATGCACAGGTCAATATTGACAGGAATTGCAGGTGTCAAGGACTAAGGAGTTCGTTGTATGTTTGTTGTTGGTAGTTTATTGTAAGGCGGCTGTTCTTCGCTCTTGAATCGTCCAGACTTTGTGGCTTCTTGAATCAAGGCCAAGTCTAGTTCTGCATGATCATTCGTTACTGCTTGTGAAGTTAAGATTGCCTCTGGGGCCTGGAAGTCATCCATATTGATCCATAAATCAGTATCTTTGGCTAGAAATCCAACTGGTATCGTCAAACTAGAAAAAAGATTTCTGCTTCTCTTTGGGACAAAATTATGAAGTCTCTTCTGCTGTACCGTCATCAAATCCATGGACATGTTTCGGAGGTACTTATTTTCCTTCCTACTTTGTTAATCTTTTGATTTCGCTCTTCGTGATGAATCAACTTCCGGATCGATGAGGCTGAAAATGATCAAATCTTCTGACAAGTACCGAAGGTGACCTACAATCTTTCACGATGCTGCAGCTCCATTATCCTGGTCAGGGTAAGCAGGAGTTGTTGAACAAGTTGAAAATTATTCAAAGCTGTTTGTGAAGCAAGAGGTACCAAGAACCAGAACTTATAAACTTTCGTATTAAATAAGTTCAAACGTAAGAGGCCCCGTGGTTCTTGCCCCGTGGTTCTTGCCCCGTGGTCATCTTAAACTTTGACCAAGAGAGTTTGACTTTGAGTCAAGCCATTACGCTGTAAGTGCTACGTAAATTGATCCAGAAGCACGACTCTTCCAATTTGGTGGCTTTCTTCCAGCTGCTGCTCTCCTCTAGCACAGCTTTTTTCTGGCAAGGTATCTTTATCAAGTTGAGATCGACCTAATCTTTTTTGCGATATCTTATTTTTCATTCTGTTTCTTTTGTTGCTGGAGCAGAACATTGTCAACTCCGATCATGCAGCTTGGTCGTCCTTTCTTTTGTATAGAATATTGACGATGCCAAGTTGGAATTTCATCTCGAAACATGAAATCCTCGACTTTATCAATAGTGTGGATTGCATCCTTTCGAATATCCTCTTTCAAAACTGTGTGGAGAAATAGAAAGTAACCTAGAACCTGCTTCCCTGATGGCAATTTATATCCTTCAATTCCATCAGCATGCTAACGAGATCAATTTGTGAATGCAATGTCATTAAAAATACAAAGATCATTAATCATGCGTAATAATTTAATTTGATTTATTTAAAACAAGGCAACAATAGAAGACATTTTAAAATGCAAGATGATTACAAAGTGCTAGAAATGTATTTAAATGCTATGTCAGCTGGCAAGAGGTGCCTTCTACAAGTTATGTTACAAGTTTACTGGAGGAAATTATATATTATTTAATTAAATGCACCAAAAATTCTTAGTTTCTATGTGTGTAATTACATTTATATTTATAATGTTGTTGAAAAGTTGCGTTTTATTAAAATTTTAAACATTTAGACGACTCTTGGTTCTTTTGCTGAATTTGATTTTTCTCGGGAAACTAAAATTTCGTTGAGCGACCTTTAAATATTATCCAATCCTGCTCATATTTTACCTGAATTATTTTTTTTATATGTTGGAACTCATTTAGGGGTCAAGACAATAAAATTTCAAAACTTCGAAAATAAGGGCCACCCTAAGGTTTGTAACAAAAGTCCAATGTCTCACCACCTCTCCACTCTCGATAGAACTTCGGAAAATGTATTCCAAGTAACTTGAAACTGTGCGCCTTGTTTCCAAAAAGAACTCTTTATCTAATTTATTCAATAAGTCCGATCGATCACAACACCAACACCCCGAAAGCATTTCATCATTTCATCATTTCATCATAGCGAGAAGACGAGTGCTAATGCTGCCTTCTTTTTTCTCTGTTAATTTTTCTTGAACATGTGCAAAAGTCTTGAAAAGCATCTGCTACGAGCCGAATTCATTTGCCATTTCTTTGGCTCAATTGCGCTAAAACAACAATGTTTGTTAATATCCTACAAAATCCACAAATATTTTGCAAATACGAAGGTTTTAACCTTCAAATAAAATCAGTTTCATTCTTCGTAACTTTGAAGTGAAATGGAAGAAAGATTTCATCAAATTTCTTATTATTTGTTTTCATTCTGCGTGTCTTGATTGCATTCAATTTATTATTTCATTTATTTATTCATTAATTTGATCAATTTTTTGTAGGTAAATAAATACAATTACAGACATTTTTAAGATTTGAAAACTGAATTAAGTAAAAAAGAACGAAATGACTCAAACTGAATGTCCACAAAACAAATTAATAAAATCCGTTGTTTGAAATTAATAACAATGCCATTAAAAATTATAATGTATATTTTTGTTTATGTCGTTTATTTTAAAAATATTTTACATTCAATTGCCAGGTGTCGTAAATAAATTCTTGTGAATAGAACAAGTTAAACATTGAAACAAATACATTAAATATTACGAATTTCTAAAGAAATATTTAGCAACGATCAAAGAACATTTGAATAAAAGAACATTTGAAACAATTCGAATTAATGTACAATTGAAACGAAATAGAAAATTAATTCACCTGAAAAATTCACTTTAAATTGCTGTAAATATTTGAAACTGAAGACGATTTGAATCGTTAAATAAAAATATTGTTAAAATTAAATACAGCTGTAATAGTTAATAATATTAAAATTAATAATGTGATAATATTATAATATAATAATAATTATAAGTAATAATAAATAATAGTAAATAATAATAATGATAAATAATAATAATAGCGATCGGATGAAACATAGAATTCTCTCAAAGTGGATAATCTGAAAAGTGTCGCTAAGTGAACACGAAACTGGCAGACGTAAAAAGGACAAATCATAATTTTAATGGCAGCAATTAATTCGTTTAATTCAGTTAAATTCACTTAATAAGGTGAGTTTTTTGTCACTACTTGAAGTTGGTGTATATTTTTAAAATGGGTGCATATTCTCTCATTACCGATTCAATGTGGAGCAGTGTAGATGGATGGATGGATTGATGGGCGGATGGATTGATGGATGGATGGATGAACAAACCTTCAGAAATGAGATAAGAATGCGAATTGAGATTTTAAATGCCTCCTAAAGAAGCGGAACATGGAAATTGATTTCAATTCCTTCCAGGATGACATGTCAATTTAAATCCTTGAAATTTATTTTCAGGAAAATAATTTAATAATTGCAGGAGGTTGCTTTTCACATTTAAACCTCTCGAATCTTTGTCCTGCTGTGATTCGTTCCTAGATCCGATTTATAAATTATTGAAACCAAATAAATAATTAAAATAACAAGCTAAAGAAAATAAATGGATTTATAAGTTAATATATATACGAAATAGATTTATATAAATAAACAAATATATTAATTCTCTCGGTGCATGTTCCAAGCGTCAGTGGTCCATCGATCATGTTGGAAGAAGTTTAAAGATTCATCGAATTGTTATGGATGGGGAGGTGCACCCAATTTGCTCCTCAGTCTCAACAGCCAATCACCTGCCTTTTATACATTTCCAAATGACAACAAAACAACACGACCGACTGTGTCACGATGAAATGGTTTTCAATCAAGACATTCACGATTCACGTGGATTTCAGATTTTAAGCTCCAATTCTGAAATATAGGATATAGGATGTAGGATGTAGGATGTAGGATGTAGGATATATGATATATGATGTAGGATGTTGTGGCCACGAAATTAGAACAATCGAATCACTTCATTCATCCCTCAAGATGTCCACCCATCCATTCATTTTCCTTCTAATTCTATTTGTTCATCCATCTCGCACACCCCTTCCCATCATTCATCCGCTCATCCACCCATCCTTCCATCCATCGGGGTTGAGTGGGGAATTTCAAATCAGTGAAGCATGTCTCAAATTGGATCCCACCACGATTTCCTGTTTGAAAGAATTTCTTGGTTCTGACGGAACCTGCTTCACGCTTCAATGAACGAAAAGCAACATCTCAATGACTCCCACTGATTGCAACTTCATTACGTAATCAATGTACTGATTAAGCAATAATTTGATTATTAATTGCTTATTAATTATTAATTAACTATTAATTAAATATAACAAATTAATTATTATAAATTATTTATTAACTATAAAGCGGTTAAACGGATATTCCGATTGTTATTTGTCTGTTCGTCGCTGTCATGAAATTTGTTGTCGTCGTTGTCATGAAATTTGTGGCATCAAACGAAAGTCTGCAGCCAAGCAACACTTAAAATGTGGAATTTATAAAGGAATAAATATTTATAAAAGAAATATATTTATCAGAAATAAATCTTGAAAGAAGTTTCGGTTTTCTGAGATTTCGTGAACTCCATTTTGCTTCCCCGTGTTTTACAACCTCCCACACTGCAATTCACAGCGTGCATTCTTTAGAAACACAGTCGTTAGGAGTGCATTCTGCAGAAATTCCAGCCTCATGAATTATTAATCAATTGAAATTTACAATCGTTCCCAGCAACAACAAAAGTTTAGAATGTTCAACAAAACAACTCCTGTTTACAACATCGAATGAAGAACAACAAACAAAGCACAACCGTTAAAAGAAGTCCTTTTGAACTTCGACGAATCTTGTCT
>MPNW01000076.1:150830-162323 GCA_011800805.1 Hirudo medicinalis
ATTTCGATCGTAAATTCGACCTTAATCAAATCTTCCCCCAAATCTCCCCAACCTACCCACCCTTCCGTCCTAAACAATCCGCCATCCTCGCTAAGATCTTGCGTTCAAAAAAAAAGGCAAGAAATGATTTCAGTTTATTTTAGAAATTATTTCTATTTTTAAAAATAACGAACGATTCGCAGTTAAAAAGTTCGCGGGGGTCCAATTTTTAACACCTTCCCCCCCAACCCATACCCACACATCCCCTCCTCTCATCCTACTGGTCGGTTGACGGTCTCCAACTCGTTGAAGAACTAAAAAAAAAATATCGATGCAGGAGGTGTGTGTTTCACCCAGACGTCAGAAAGCGAAACTGCCGGAGTCAACTTCGTCTTGGAATGAGGTCGACCTACGACCTTTGAGGGGCCAAAAAGAGGTCGTAGGTCAAATAAAAGAGAGGGGAGATCATCATTGACTGAGATGGGTTTTTAGTATGCTGGCGAGTCGCCCGTCAGGGACCGAGTTCGACTCTCAGCTCGGACAAAAAAATGAGGTCATCACAACTTGACCTGGAATCGTGGAGGATAAGGAGATATGGATGGTGAGTATTGAATGAGTGGGTGTTTGGATGGATGGATGGGTGATGATGGTGATGAAGAGGCTGACCGTCGATGATAGAGTAGACGATGACGATGATGACGACGTCAGTGTTGATGTCCCTCAGACAATAGTGGCGTGCTTCGAGGGAAACTCGCAAAACTCCGAGGCACAGGTGTCAAGAGATCATGGAATGAGATTTTATGCCACACGGAAAGAGATGACGACGACGATGACGATGACGATGACGATGATGACGACGGTGCTGATGATGATAACAACAGCGACAATAGCAAACACTCCGACAGGTAGCAGCGCTGGAAAGGAGTGGAATGAGAAGAAAAAAACTCCTTGGGAATAATTTATCACGGAGATATTCCGAGGATAAAAGGGAACGGACGAGTTAATAACAAATTGTCAACCGGTGCTCGTCTGCAATTTATTTCCTGTCTGCGCCCTGCTTTTCGGGGGTTAAACCACCCAACCCCACTCACTCGCAATAGCTACCCTACCCAAATGCCCCGTTCACCCAATGATTTCCTCCCCATCCAGGGTTTTTTTTTTCGTTCGATGGATTTTTCGCTTCAAGCATCATCATCCTGACATCGAATCTTAGACCTATCCTTTCCTTCGTCGTGGTCTTATTCCTCCTCCTCCCCTCCTCCTCCTCCTCATCATCATCACCACCATCATCACCATCATCATCATCATCGTCATCGTCATTGTCGCCAAAATCATCATCATCATCATCGCTATTTTAATTTCTCTACCAGGAGACTGATTCATTCAACTGGCTGCCTTGCTGGCCCAGTTCAAAGATAATCAATCAGTCAACCAACCAACCAGGCAATCAATCAGTCAATCAACCGATCAATCAAGCAAGCATCCTCGTCAATCACAGTGGTTGAAACTTTGCAGGCGAGGCTCAAGATCAATCATCGACCAGGTTGGAGGTGGTGTCATTCCATCATATCCGGATTTCGATGTCCAATCGATGGGACAGCCGTGTGATTGACAATCAATCATTTCAGATTAATAATACGCTCTCGATAATTAACACTTATTATTATTATTATTATTATTATTATTATTATTATTATCATCATTTTCATCATCATCGTCATCATAATCATAATTATAATAATTATAATCATCATCGTCATCATCATCGTCATCATCATCGTCATCATCGTCATCATCATCATCATCATCGTCGTCATCATCGTCGTCGTCATCGTCATCATCACCATCATCATCATCATCACCATCATCATCATCATCATCAATATTATGTTAAACATAATTCATTCGAACGCGGCATAACTCATGTTAATCTCGTTATTACACGCCTAGAGGGACAAACAAAGCGCTTGCGAGTTACATGCAGGTTTACGAATAAATTATGCAAATCACTCTCATGGTTGGGCGCATGAATTATGCAACTTAATTATAATTATGCAAATAATTTGTGCTGTTGCTCCACCCATGATGAGTGATAAATCAAAATGCAATCAACACGGATGGCTGGAAAAGCCCGTCTAAAAATAACCTCCTCAGGCGCCCTCATTGAATATTCATGAATTGAACTTAATTATTCAACATTAAGCTCAAAAGACTCGGCTACGCTTCACTTCTAGCGGTAGTATGTAAGAATTATAGGAATAATATTCATAATAGATTGAATAAAATAATAATTATGATATTAATTTTAAAAAAAAACAATGTTGTTACTGGGAGTAATTAACAATAACAATCAAAATCATAATCATAATCGTAATCATAATTATAATCATAATCATAAGCATAATCGTAATAATAATCGTAATCATAATCATAATCGTAATCATAATCATAATCATAATCGTAATCACGATCATAATCATAATCATAATCATAATCACGATCATAATCATAATCACGATCATAATCATAATCATAATCACGATCATAATCATAATCATAATCACGATCATAATCATAATCATAATCACGATCATAATCATAATCATAATCATAATCACGATCATAATCATAATCACGATCATAATCATAATCATAATCACGATCATAATCATAATCATCATCTCGTCATCGTCATCGTCATCGTCATCGTCATCGTCATCATCATCGTCATCGTCGTCATCATAATCATAATCATAATCACGATCATCATCATCATCATCATCATCTTGAATGAATTCNCACGTCATCATCATCATTCATCATCATCATCATCATCATCATCATCATCATCATCATCATCATCATCATCACATCATCATCATCATCATCATCATCATCATCATCATCATCATCATCATCATCATCATCGTCATCGTCATCATCATCATCATCGTCATCGTCATCGTCATCGTCATCGTCATCATCATCGTCATCGTCATCGTCGTCGTCATCATCTTCATCCTTATCACCACTAGTTTGGACAGTAAGGCAAATGCTGGTCAGTTGTTTATTGATGCGACGGACAAACTGATGGGGTTCGGTTTGATGGACGATAAGTTGAGTCATGTTTATGCATGAGGTCATTATCATAATTCATTCAAGTGACCTGACACTTTTAAATATTGAAGAATTGACGGATGGTATGATGGATGAGATGTTTAAGTCAGGGATTCGTTGTCTTGAAAATCATTGAACAACAATTATTGAGTTTATTTCTTGGATTCTACTTTGCAACATCAGCATCATCATCGTCATCGTCATCGTCGTCGTCGTCGTCATCATCATCATTATCACCGTCATCGTCGTCGTCGTCGTCGTCGTCATCATCATCATCATCATCATCATCAAAACAGCAACAACAACAGCAACAACATGCTTCGTCAGTGAATTTGTTGCAAGGTGATGAATTGTTAGCGTAATTTATTGGCTTGTTGATAACAGTTATCAGATTAAACCAGCCACTTAGCTTCAATATCACCATCGTCATCGTCATCATTATCATCATCATCACCACTACTATCACCACTACCACTACCACCATCATCATCATCATCATCAACTGCAACAATGTAATCGGGCAGGTCTTGCAGTTGTCTTGGAGTCTTGAAACGTCAAATCCCGTCACGTTGGTGTGTCATGACGGATTATGACTTAGGAATAAGAAGATGCATTCATGCGTGGAGGACTCGCACGGGATTCAATCTTGAGTCCCTTCGTATAAATCCGTTCCAGTTCAACATTTAGCACCTCATCCAGTCAAGCATTTAGGTAATCAGCTCTGATATCGTGTAAGACGTCCATTGCATCGCCTGAGAAGACCACGTGTGACGTTTAACAAGTCCTTACGTCTGCATGAACCTCATCGTGTAGCGGGAGGAAAAGAATTTTCCCTCGGTTTTCGGAAAATCTTTTAGAAAATTATTCTGTCAATTTCAAAGAATTGTATTCAAATTTAAACAGATTCCCTGTTAATTTTATATCGACTTTGTGATGCTGATAGTGATGGTTTGTTATCTAATATCTTGCAGACCAACGTGGTAAGACCCGTTTTTATGGCGGGAAGCAAGTGTCATGTTTGTGTGAATGACTCCAAGCGTCAAGAGCTGCACGGTGCATTTTACAAGTTCATCGATCAAGTTGCAAATAACATTCATTCGCAGTTTGTCATCCTTGTGTGCTTTTGAAGAGTTGTGATTGTTGTTATTTGAGTTGTGATTGTTGTTATTAACTACAACAACAACAACAACAACAACAACAACAGTAACTGAAGCATATTAGTTTTGTAGGAATGCATTCGAATGCATCCAACCTTTGACACATCGTCACTGAAAGTTCACGAAGGTCAGGAAATGAATTGTTTCAAGAATTAAATATTCTGTTCAAACATGAAACTTTAAAATATTCTTTCGCGTGTTGATGAAATTGTTTTGAATCTTAAATTATAATGCTACAACATACAAAGAACCATGCAAAACATACAACGACATACATAAACAAACATCAAACAATATAAAAGCTTCGTGTGCCTCAAGAAGAAAGATTCATAAATAAAACAAAAGCTTAGTTTTCATTGCGAAGAAGTTGAAACTTTGTTGCATGCAAGATTACGTCGTCCTCACGAACCTGCTCTGCTAAGAAACAAATTAATTTCGCTTGATTGATGCGAAAGTGTCAGGAGACTGAACCACGTGACCAAGTGAATGACGCTCACCTGGTGATGGAGGAAGACGAAAGACATCGTGAAGAATGCACCACATAAGTATGAGGAATGCATTGCCCGTGCATGGATGACCAAACGTACAGGAAATATTCTGCGAAAATGATGGAAAGAACAACTTCTCGCTAAGCATTCATTCATTCATTGATCCTTCATGGAAACACAGCCTTCATTCATTGTTCTTCGTCAATGGAATGACTGGAAATGCATGCTGACGACGACGATGATGATGATGACGACGATGGTGATGATGATGATGATGGTGATGATGATGATGATGACGACGACGATGGTGATGTTGATGATGATGATGATGACGACGATGGTGATGATGATGATGATGACGATAATATCAGGTAAGCATTTAATATGAAAAATAAGAAATTGATAAAACGATTTTTTCCAATATTAAATAATGAATTAATGAAATAATTTATTTTATTCCCATTAAAACTACATTGTTGTTTCGGTGGAATGGTTGCAGTTGTAGTTAAAATCCATTTAGCAAATGTTCGCATCGTCCTGGAAGATTATTTGGACGACGACGACGACAATGTATTTATGTTGAACAACAACTCCAACTCAAACTCCAACATCACTTCAACATTGCAACACGAGCAGAAGTTGCAACGTAACGAGTTGATCTATTTTTAGAAATTGTTGAGGCACATGAAACCATGACAACGAGGATGCAAGAAAAACACCAACTTGTGAATTGAACAGATTTCAACGAATGCCACAACTTAATTGGGCCACAATGTTGATCAATCTTTAGTTCATCCGTCAATGCATCCATCAATCCATCCTCAATTCATCCTTCAATGCATCCTTCAATGCATCCATCAATTGATTGATATCCATCCATCAATTCACCCTTCATTGCATCCTTCAATGCATCTATCAATGCATCCTTCAATGCATCTATCAATGCATCCTTCAATGCATCTATCAATGCATCCTTCAATGCATCTATCAATGCATCCTTCAATGCATCTATCAATGCATCCTTCAATGCATCTATCAATTCATCTTCAAATGATTTTGAAACATGTGAATTAATAACATTTTCACACAAAATCTTGTTTTGAAAGCCCATAATTTCATCAGAATTATTTTTCCTTTGAATTCCTAATACAACTTCAATGAAGTCTCTAACAGTGATGCTGCTGCTGCTGATGATGATGATGATGGTGGTGATGATGATGGTGATGATGATGAAGTTGATGCTGCTGCTGATGATGATGATGGTGATGAAGTTGATGGTGATGATGAAGTTGATGGTGATGATGATGATGGTGATGATGATGAAGTTGATGCTGCTGCTGATGATGATGATATCGTCGTTGATGATGATGATGATGATGATGACGACGACGATGTTGATGATGCTGCTGCTGCTGATGATGATGATGATGATGATGATGATGATGATGATGACGACGACGACGATGTTGATGATGCTGCTGCTGCTGCTGATGATGATGATGATATCGTCGTCGATGACGAAGATTTTTTTTTAAGAAGAGAACTTCAGCTTCTTCGATTCTTGTCCGTGTTCGTGTTTATTTCATAATTCATTATTAATCTCACGCTCAATTCAAATTAGACTTATTTATTGTTAATGTCAATTTAATGAACCTTAGCATTTAAAATAAACCTCAGCCACTGTCCAACCCCCCGTGCCCCTTGACCTTTGACCCCCCTCTAAAATGACGTCTCTGGTTTTATCCACTCTTCTCTCACTCTCTTCCACCAACTATTTTCTTGTCCAGTGTTTTGAATTTCTCTGGGTTTTTTTTAACAAATTAAAAGTGAATACAGTTGAAAACAGAAATTTATTGGTGACGAATTTGCTCCAGCAACCCAACAATTAATGGGTGAATGAGTGAGTGGGTGATTGATTGAGTGAGTGAGTGAGAGAATGATTGAATGAGTGAGAGAATGATTGAATGAGTGAATGGGAATTGGCAATCGTGGCATAATCTCGATACACAATCCGACCTCTATTCGAACGTAACACGCGCGCGCGGCAAAGGTAGCGCAGTTTCTTTTAACCTAGAGCACGCGACTAAACTCCACGTCACCATGACATCCGTCATCATCACCATCACCACCGTCGTCATCCCCATCACAATCGTCGTTCATCATCATCGTAATACATCATGATCATCATCGTCGTCATCGTCGCCCTCATCATCATCATCGCCATTACAATTATCATCATAATCATCGCCATCGTCGTCGTCGTCGTCATCCTCGCTCAGCCGAGGTGCGACAGAGGCAGGGTGTTCGTGGCCGTGGCGAAGAGTCTCTCCTGTCCCAGTGACACAGGGGAGGTCGAGAACTGGTAGGACAACGAGTGGTGATGAAGAGGATGATGAGGATGGTGAGGGTGGCCGAACGAGTAGGGATGGTGGGTGAAGAAGTAGGGGGCCTGGTGGTGGTGGTGGTGAGGGTAGTCGGAAGGCGACGTGAAGAAACCCCCAACTCCTAAAGCAGACGACATGGCCGACGAAGTCGCTAATGACGACGACAATTTTGTCGATAACGTTGACGACAACGACGACGATGACGATGAGGAGGAAGACGACGACGATGACGAAATGGGTGGAGCCCCCGGGGGAGACTGAGTCGAATAGAAGTTGGAGGCAAGAGAGGCAAACGAATCCTGATTGGTCTGAATACTCCCCGAGAACAGGGCACTTCCCCCGGTAGCTGAGGAGGTTGAAAAATAGCGCCCCGTTAGAGCCGGGAAAACCTGGTTCGGATAGCCGTGTGCATGGGTGGGTAGTAGGGATGGCGAAGGGCTCTGGCTGTTCGGCTCGGGGCTCATCAGCATGCCTTCTCCCGTGCCCTTCACGAGGGGTTTGAAAGCATCTAGGGATTTCATTTTGGCCCCCTCTTGCACGACTCCCGGTCCCGTTTCAAGCCCTGGGATTCGATTATTTTTGCTTGGGTTAGCATGGTGCTGATTGGTCACCTTCTCTTCCTTGATCGGGCTGGAGTTGGAATGCTCTGAAGATGTAGAGGACGAAGGTGAGGGGTTTAGAGAAGCCCCGCCCACCATCGATGTCAGGGGGGTCTGGGACCCGGGAAAGTTATGGTAGCCCTTGAACCCGAAACCGTGGGCCATGTTGACCGAGGCGGAGCCAAAACCGTGGACGTCATCAGCGCTTTCTAGGTCGGGGTAGCCTTGGCTTCCGAAAATGTAGCTCGGGGCAGTGGCCACGGTATCGTAGGGACTATAAAAAGTTCCACTGAGTGAACCAGTCAGAAGCGATTGCTGCTGGGCATTGGAGTGCTCGTGGTCGGATTGAGAATCAGCACCGAAATGTGCCGCGTGCTGAGCCGACGACGACGACGACGACAGCGGCGACGACTGCGGGTGTCGTTGATGAAAGCTGGCGACAGACTGCTGCTGTTGTTGTTGTTGATGGAGATGGTGATGATGAGAGGTAGGGTAGAAGTACTGGCTCCCAGTCAGAGAATAATCAACATAGTAATGTTGTTGCTGTTGTTGTTGGTGTTGATGGAGCTGGTGGAGTTGTTGCGATTGTTGTTGGTGCTGTTGTTGTTGATGGTGATGATGATGATGGTGATAGAAGGGATTACCCATGGAGTGAGGGTGATGGGCCTCGAAGACGTAACCCCCGCCATTGTACAGCTCCCTATGGCCCGAATGGAGGGCACCTGAGCTTGAAGTCGAGGCCACTGCAGCATAGGCAGCCAGTCCTGTCAGTGAGTATTTGTCCTTCTTGAGGAGCGTCTTGGTCTTGCGTCTCGGTCTGTACTTATAGTCTGGGTGCTCCTTGAGGTGGATGGCCCGAAGTCTCTTGGCCTCGTCTATGAAGGGCCGCTTGTCGGTCTCGGTGAGAAGCTTCCACTCGGCACCGAGGCGCTTGGAGATCTCTGAGTTGTGCATCTTGGGATTGTCTTGAGCCATCTTTCGGCGTTGGCCTCGAGACCAAACCATGAAGGCGTTCATCGGGCGTTTGACGCGATCGTCGACGTTCGCTGACGACTTCTTGCCGCCTCCGCCACCGGCAGAACTTGAGTTGTTGGTGCTGTTGGCGACAGTCGACGACGACGCGTTTGTGCTCTGGTGGCCGGTCGGCAAGTAAGACATCTGATTGTTGCTGTTGCTGTTGCTATTGTTGTTGTTGTGTCGCTGTTGAGAAGACGACTGAGTCGTTGACGATGAGGAGTTGTTGTTACTGTTGCTGGTTTTCGATTGTAGACGAATCGAGTCGCCGTGATGCTTCGACGCAACGCCGGCCATCTTGGAAGCTGACGAAGACGACGACGAGGATGGAGTCGTAATTCCCGACAAACATGAGTTGTTGTTGATGTTGCTGCTGTTGTTGCAACCATTTGCGCTGGAAGAGGAAACAGGTATTCGGGGGTATTGGTAATGATATTGTTGTTGTTGTTGTTGCTGTTGTTGTTGGAGAGACTGATGTTGCTGATGGTGATGATGATGATTCTGGTGTCGTTGAGAAGAGTTGCCGGTCAGGTAGCCGGTGCCGAAGATTCCGTTCTGGTTGTTGCTGTTGTTGTTGTTGTTGTTGTTGTTGGAAAGCATGTTAGTTAGTGGGGTGTGGAAAAGGCCCATGTACGAACTGTCAACAGAAAAATGTTTCGAATCTTTGTTGCTGTTGTTGTTGCTGTTGTTGTTGCTGCTGTTGTTGTTGTTGTTGTTGTTCGAGGAAATGGACGACGACGGCTTCTTGGAGTCGTTGTTCGAGTCTGTAGTCGTCATCGGTGCAGTCGTGGTCGCCATGGAAGCAGATTGATGGGAAGAAAGTGGGTGTGGCTTGCTGCTGGACATTTGACCAATCAAACCCATGATCGGTTCTTCAAGTCGAGGTTGCTATGGTTGTTGAGTCAATGATGATGATGATGATGATGATGATAACGACGACGATGTGTAGGATGCAGATGATGATGATAATGATAAAGAGGATGCAGGTGTGGATGATGATGATGATGATGATGATGCAAATGCAGATGATGATGATGAGGAGGAGGAGGAGGACGATAATGATTGGATCGATCGTTTGTGAGAGCGGCGTCGATGACGATTGCGACCTCTGCGGCACTGGCAGTCCTCGCGCAGACGCGATGGAAGTCACTGCGGTCTTCGGAGCCAAAAGCGGAAGGAATCGACGTCCTGCGGTAAGATGCGATCACGCGAGGTTTCAGAGGACCAAGGATCTCTTCAAGTGCAACGGATGTTCCGGTCCAGTGAACACAGGAGCATCGTCGTCGTCGTCGTCGTCTCCACCTTCGTGTTCTACGACGTACCTGCAGTGTGTCTTTCGACATGCATCGCTGAACGTTCGTTAATTGATGTCCAAATGTTACGCGAATCGATCGATTTTTCTTCGAAATGACGACACCGGCGGCTGAAGCAGCGGTGGTACTGGCGGATGCTTTGGTGTTGATGATGATGATGGCGATGATGATGACGATGCCTCGGGACTTGTCGCTTGAGTGAAGACGGATCTTTCCCTTAAACAATGGTATTTAGATAATAATAATTATGATTTTAAATAAAAATCTGCTAAATTTCCAACAAATTAACATCAAAGCCGACAAGTCATGCATGCTTGAAGTATAAAAATGTGGCATAATAACCACAACAAATTATTAAAACATAAAATATTTAAGACATTACCACACAAATCATCCATTATTGATTTTCAACCTGATCTATACCCCGAATTGAAATATCCAGAAACTCACTCAGTGGAGAAAACGAAACTGGCCGCCGAAGCTGGTAATTCCAGAGCTGTTTCTAATATTAATCTCTCGGAAAGTCCAAGACAGAAGTTCTATCGCTAAACGATCGCTAAAGAGGACCGAAAGAATGAAGAGAATGGTTTCGATTTGTATTTCGATCTGCCGTTCACAATGCAGTCCTGTCCGGGAAAATCCCTGTGACTTTCGCTTTTCGATTCGAGCTCCTTTAGGATGGATGATGATACCTTTTGAGGATCCTTTGTCATCGGTCAGACATTGAAAAGAGGTCGGAAAAAAGGGATGAAGACGACGACGGCGACGACGATGACGACGACGACGATGGAGAGTAGTAACTTGTTTCTCTTGTTGTGCCCAGAATCGACTGACATAGAATTTGTCCTTTCAACGGCGAACAATGACTTCTCAGAGACTCCACAATGAACAGGCAACCATTTGCATCACCATGGCGATGACGTCCTGGTGTTTATCTTTCGCGACGTTGACGACGACGACGACGATGACGACGATGACGACGACGACGTCGATACGCGTTGACACAGGGCGACTGCTGCGACGAACTCGACAAGGATCGATATATCGAGGTATCTTAGGACTGCTATCGATGCCGACGGATACTTGTGGGCTGGTAGGTTAGTTAGTTAGTTAGTTATGTATGCCTCTCCACGCTCATTCATCCGCCGGTCGCTCCTTCCATCGTCGAGTGGAAAATGGAAAGGAGGTTCTTTGGGCTGTGCAAGATTTTATGCTTTCCTCACAGGATTGGTCGGAGTACTAGTCACGTGACGTGGACTGCAGAGTGTGCGCGGGTGGGTGTGCGAGTGAGTGAGTGGGTGGGTGAGTGAGTGAGTACTCACCGCTGCCGGTGTGCCCATTCTCAAAGCGCTGCAAACCGCAGGCGACACCCTAGGCAATGCCGCCCTACGCGCCGACGCCGCCGAAGCCCTGACACTAGTGCGCGAAGGCGCCCCACTGTG
>MPNW01000077.1:6910-18407 GCA_011800805.1 Hirudo medicinalis
TTACATAATTAAAGGTGTAGTCGTATTTATTATTATTTATTATTATTATTATTGTTATTATTATTGTTATTGTTATTATTATTATTATTATTATTATTATTATTATTATTATTATTATTTCGACCTTATGAATTAGATCATAAAATCTTTATGATAAATAATAAGTTTATTGTAGATGTTTTAGAGAAATCCCTTTCCAAAGAATCTCTGCGATAGCATTTTCAATTCATTCATCTCAATGCATCGAAACACCACTCGCTTGTCGAGGCATCATGAGGCTGGAGAAAGGCCGAGGAGAGGAAAATAAATGAAAGACAAAAATAATAAAATGAGGCAGGTGCCCATCAAGTGCCCTGACAACCCAGGTTGGTCGATGTGTAGGTGCACTCCGAACTGATCACTTCCCATTAGCTTTTCCATCGCTCTTCCAGAGAAAGGATTACTGACCTCTCAAAATTTGAACGACCTGCGCTTATTTTCTGAAACCTCATTGGCCGTTTTCGACGATGTTTTGATCCCTAAAACCGCTAGTAATGAATCCTCTGACCCTAACCTGACCTAATTGATGACCTTCTGTTGTTCCATTTATTGCTCTCTTAAGCATCCCGTCAACATCTTCCGTGGTCTTTGGGGGTATCTTAAGTATCCATGTTTGTGAGTCATCATGTGCTCTTAAGTATCCATGTTTGTGAGTCTTCATGTGCTCTTAAGTATCCATGTTTGTGAGTCTTCATGTGCTCTTAAGTATCCATGTTTTAGTGACCATTTGAAAATCAGGTCAGTCGTAATCACGACCATAGAGCCCTTTCCAATCTCTTGACCAGTAGTAGGTGCTCATTTGGACCAATTGATGATCAATTTTTGCGACCAATTTTTTTTTATAACCGATAAACGTTTCTACGGATTTTCGTTACTCTATATATTCTGATAAAAATGACCTAATTCTGTAGTTTGTCCAATGACAGTGAAATATCCACTTTAAACCGACCTATTTCGAGATCTACCCGCTTCTCATTGGTCAGGCCTTCCATCGGTCCTTCCTTCTCAGTCCTTCAAAAGTGCATATAACGTGACTCTAATCCTATTTGCACCGAGCTTGGAAGCCATGCTGCGAAACTTTTACGGTTTTTTTGAATTCGCCACTTGAGGAAAAATGGAAGAATTAGCAGAAGACAATGGTTCATTCTTGGCTTCACTGGGATGACCCACGTGAAGACAAATTGCATGCAGTCCATTTATTCTTCTGTCGCTTTTGTGATGTAATCAATGATTTTCACTTTTACTGATGATGCATGAGACGCCTTAGACGTTATTTCCATAAATATGAGAATATTGTTATTTTTATCATCATCATCATCGTCATCATCATAAACCATCGTCGTCGTCATCGTCGTCATCGCCATCATCATCATTATTATTATTATAATTTCGAACAACAGCAACAACAGCAACGACAACACGCATCTAGAAGTCGTTGGACCCTTCAGTCAAAATTAGAGAAATGATCCGGAAATAAATTGTGCCTCTCGTACAGCGATGATGCATTGTCCCAGGGATTGTTATGAATTGGTCGGGACAAAAAGCCATTTTTTTTGTTTAAGCGTAAATTCTCAACTCATAACTTCTCCGTTCGGTGAAAAGGGAAAATGTTTGAAAATTTATCTTCCAGGGAGCCAAGAGGAAGGATGCCCTGATGCAAGCAGACGCCAACCTGGTCGTTTATTCGGTCACTGACCGTAACTCTTACGCTTTCGCACAGACTTGCCTCCAGGATCTCAGACCTGCCAAAAGGCACAACGTCGTCATCCTCGTTGCCAACAAGCAGGACTTGGTCAGGAACAGAATCATCTCAGAAGAGGGTTAAGTTTGTTTGCTTTCCATTTCAAAATTATCCTCTTCCTGTTTTAACTGCAGTTTTACCGCTCACTTGTTAGCGTTTATTTCTGCAGAATCGGTCTCCTAGTTGGATGCCTTGTTTTTCATTTCGAGGAAGCAACAGCAGCAGTTTTTTTAAGTAAACATTAATTACGCCGAAAGTCAAACAACACGGCATACAAATATTCGCGTGCCTCCAAATGTAAGCTCCCTTATTAAATGTAAATTATTAAAAAGAAATCTTTTTATATTATATTTGTTTCGTTATTTTTTTTTTTCTTAAATTATTGAATTATTGAACAGACGGCAAAAGTTTGGCACACAAAAGGCACTGCAAGTTCATAGAGGTCTCTGCCCTCTTAAGCCACAAAGTGGACGACTTGTTGGTGGGCGTGACGAGGCAGATCAGGCTGAGGAAAGCTGTCAGCGGAGAGGGTGCTAAATCTGGCAGCCAATCGGATAACAAATCCAAAAATAACGACGCCGATGTCAGGGTTGGATGTCTGCAGAGAGCTGCCATGGAAATTTTTAGAAGGATTACCCGCCGACGTCGATTGGTGGAATCGAGTTCCTGCGATGACCTGTTTAAGCCCTGACGTCCAATGAGGCTAGATTCTTCGTCGACCAGACCTGATTAACTTCGTTACGCTTGGGCTGTACCTTCTTGAAGTTATATTTGCATCTCTATTTTTGGTACCATTTTTCCAGAAATCGTTTTAAAATCGCTCGATCTGAAAAGTGAACTTTATGCGCATTTGTCGTTTTTTTATCCATCTCCAGTGGAGTTGCACGGATGACTTAACACGATGTCGCAACACTTTCCTTCAGTTTCGAATGCTTCGCGTGATCTTGCTTCGATCGACAACCAGGCTATGTTTGACTTATTTCACTCTTTTATTTTGCTCGTCTCATCGATCAAACTGTGCACTAAACCGAGATATTTATTCCATCTCCCGATATTATTATTATTATTATTATTATTGTTATTATTATTATTATTGTTGTTGTTGTTGTTGTTGTTGTTGTTGTTGCTGCTGCTGCTTCTGTTGTTGTTATTGCTATTTTAATTATCGAACGACTTATCAAGTCGTCAACTCTGGATCCATCGTGAGGATATTTCAACTGTCGNTTGTTGTTGTTGTTGTTGTTGTTGTTGTTGCTGCTGCTGCTTCTGTTGTTGTTATTGCTATTTTAATTATCGAACGACTTATCAAGTCGTCAACTCTGGATCCATCGTGAGGATATTTCAACTGTCGACAACATCTGACCTTCGAACTCGTGTGCGATGAAAATGTACCGCATGAATGCGTTGTTCTGCTGTTAATGATGGTTTTCTCTTTCAATTAGCTAGAAATTTGTTTTCTGTCAAACGAACGATTGTATTCACACGATAAAGTTAATTAGTGTTATTATTTAATTTTTCTATCATTTCTAACCCAACGATTAAGTTGCTGTCAATGTTTACATTGGGCAGGTTTTATTTTTACGCACTTGACCTGAAATATTACTGTAAATGTTATTCATTATTTACGAAAAGAGTACTTCATCATCATAATTAATTTCAAACGACAGAGCAATTTGCATTAATCACTTCATCACCATAATTTATTTCAAACGACAGAGCAATTTGTATTCATCACTTCATTATTTCCTCGCCGCACATTGCGTCACTCCATCAAAATTTTTGTCCGCGTCCTGAGCAATTTTCTGACAAAATTTAAATTTGAATAATGGGTGGGGCTTAAATGTCGCCCCGCAAATGACTCGAGTGCTCCAATGGGTGATTTGTGGCAACTCGAGTCCACGTCATGCATCAACCGGGTGACGTGAAATCCCCGTCGAAGCCGCAACGTCATCGAGTTTAAAAACAGGGATGTGCCCGATGTTTATCATTTAAATATTTTTTCTGTTGTCCAAATACTTCAGCGGTGGATGGTTGGAATAAATTTACATATTTATTTGCATATTTTATATGATTTTTTAGTGTTCATCCGATTACTGTGTTTGATTTTAAATCGAGGTTCATTCTGATGATTTTTTATCACGATAAATCATACGCAGGCGATTCTGTTTCTCGTGATGGGCATTCTGTCTAGACGCGGTTGAAGTGCTCTCACAGCGGGAGAGGATTATCCAGCGATCATTCAATTCTTATTGACGTGCCATTTACCTTCATCCATTCATATGCGAGGGATCAGTCTGGCTTTCCATTTGCAAAAAGCTTGCATTTCTTTAATTAGCATTTATTATTAATTTTATTATTATTATTATTATTATTATTACAAATGTTCATATAATTACGATAATTAATGTTAGTAGTAATTCTGCTGATCATAACGTTGCTCTAACGTATTAACCAACGGAGGACGTTTGGTTCACAGAAAGATTGTCAATGAGAAAGAAAGGTTAATTTTTAGGGTCAAAAGTTGAAAGTTCAAAGGTCAGAAGTCCTGACCCACCAAGTGTGCTATCGTTTCCTGTAGATTTGAATACAATTGTTTTACGTCGCTCGTGATTATTATGCTGATTAAAAAATAACATTGAATTCCCTGCATTTGGACTTTATAATCTTTTAAACTTTTGTTTCGTAAATGCTTGAAAATTAGTGGATGGTTTTGAGCTGGGAAATTGAAAACAATCATAGTTTGTCGTCGTCGTTGTTAACGTCCAATTCAACCCTACACATTTGTGACATCTTCTGCATGTTCCTGTGCTTAAAAGGACTCTCGTTAATAAACACAAACATAATGAGACAATTCTCTCAAGTTGATTTTTATTATGCTTTCTACACAAATCACAATCATCATCATCATCATCATCATGTTAATTTACACTCACACCAACAAACCAGGTAGCACCCTGCATAATTCATCCCTGGTACTATGCAACAATTGTCACCTCTCCATAAAGCCTTCCCTCCCTGCCACATGACCTCCGACCTTTCCCAATTTGACCCGCACCTGGGTAAAATATGGTCAAATATCATCCCTGCTTTTGAGTACAGCGAACCAGACGAAGAGTCCAGTACTGAGGAAGGACAGCATGGAGGCCAAGAGTTGAAATGTCCACGAGAAGCTGAGACTGTTGGCGAATGGATCTTCACCTCCCAGCCAGAACTCCTTGCACTGAAGTCGTGGTGCGTTGTCAGCGAATATGGACGCGGTCAGCAGCATAAAGACGCCTGCGTGCGATGATGCAATCAGTTTAGTAATAATCTGATAATAATCATTTCTAATAATAGTTACGACGTCTTTTAACGATTGTTATAATTATTTAAAGGGAGAAATTTATTGTTCAATTCATGAGTATTCTTGAGCATCGCATCAACAATGTAAAAACTTCTCCTAAACCAAAAGCAATTAGATGAATAAATTATGTTAATCATCTTGTGAAAGCTATGAATAAGTACCATTACTTATTGGTTATCCATCATTTGAAAGGGGATCAAGATGGCGCCGATGTTTTGCAAACGAATCAAGACAATAATCATAACTATAATTACCGCGGCGGACGTGTTTAGTAGTTTATTATTCTGTATTTAATATTAATTATCTATTTATTTATTTATTTATTTAAGAAAATTTTTAACTTTCTCAACTTATTAATATTTCCTAACATGAGATAATATGAACATCTGGGTGGTAGATAGCAATGTATTTAAGTACAACAGCGCTATTAATAACATAAAAACATCATCAACATGGCATCATCGTCATCGCCATCATCATCAGACACCTGTTATGGCGTGCATGATGGGTGTGGCACAAAGGAGGCAATTCTGGAGTTGTACGATGTTCCTCTTTGGGTACCTGGTGAGCCAGTGGATGGCAGTCCACGAGAGGAGAAGTATGGACATCAACAGACCAATGAGCATCGTTATCAACGACATGATGGATAATGTCCGGCAGACCGACAACCAGGCTGTTTAAAAATGAACGAGAATTACAACGTTAATAATTATCTTTAATTCCATCAAGCGTGTTTGTTTCGACTACAACGACATTTATAAAAACTGGACTCAAAAACTTAAAAGCATAAAAATAAACTTTAATAAACAAATTATTTAAGTTATGGTTAAATTTTCACTTTCAGTGTCTAAATGTGATTAATTTCGATGAAGGGTAATCTACTCACGTGGTACGAGCCACTCGCTGAGGTTGCTAAGGTAATCTGAGTAGAGTCCATGACAACCAAAATAAAAGTTAGGTGGATTTTCGTGGGGATGGAAAAAGTTGTCGAAACACGCCCTCCATAAACCCAGGTTCAAGAATCCCCTTTGGTTGGACATACTCGATCTCAGCCAATAGGTGGTAACTAGGGCAACCAAGTGGCAAATCGTGGTCATCACGACCGAGAAGATGATGGCGGAAGAAAGAAAGGATCCTCCGCATTTCATGGCTGCTAGCGGGTCATTCGATCTTTAAATCGATTGAATTCAGAAATGTCCAAGTCCTTTACTGTTTGTCAAATACGAGCACAATTATTTGTCCAATTTGTCTTAAACAATGAACTTCCAGGCAGTAATACTTAAGTAAATTTACGTAGCACGGTTAGATATTTTTTAACGATTATATAGTTTTCCTGAGCTTTTTGGGACTCGTGTTGAAATAAATTGCAAAGTTTTATCACAAAAGGCCGACTATGTTAATTTTCTCTCGCAGAGCCCTAGAAGTTGCAGCAACTGCAAGGCTCCTGAAAACATTCCTCATTCTGTTAAGTCGGAACAAGTTACAATAAATTTATTTTGAATGGGAACAAGGCAATATTAAAAATTTAATTAATTTCGGTTAAAATTTAAATAATTGTCGTTCATTAGTATTCTTTTCATTTTCAGGTCAATCCATCCAATCCAGTTTCAACCAATTCTCCAATTCAAAAGGTGACCATAGCAGAAAATAAGTGCTTTATTTTAATTCTGTATTTTTATAAAACAAAGTAATGTGTTTATTAAAAATAAACAAAGCTATTCAAATCTCGCAGTTTGCTATACAGACGAATCTTTGGATAAGAGGCCCAGCCAATCAAGAAGTACATGAATATTAATGAGATAAAATAGTTCAAATATATAAATACTTCTCATATTTTAAGAAGCTGTCGAACAATTTTAAACAAGTTTGAATTTTTTAATTTTGTTCTTTGATTTTTATAATGCCGGTGACTTGCTGAAAGAAAATACTACGATCTTACACTTTCCTAAACAGTTGTAAACACAGCGCGATTATTCGCCATGAACATGGTTTTTGTTAAGTTCAGGTATATCGATTGTAACATTTGACGAGGTCACAAATTTACTTTTTCACAAATTTTAATTTTCAGTCATCAAGAAAGTCATCCACTTTCGGCTGTTTTCTCTTGCATCGCCTTTTTGATCAACAGGAGAAACAAAAAAACATCTCGATAAAACGTGGCTTGAAAGGAAGTCAAATTTCTTCCAAAGCCCACCTTATTCAGCCTATTTAAAACTTAAACAGTCCAATAAATGAAAGCTGACAAGACACTTCAACTCAATCCAGGTTAAGCAGGCAACATATACTTAACTTGAATTTAACAAAGGCATCCACATTTGAACAACTAATAATGATTCAATACATATTGACTCATACAGTATCTGGAATTTATTGTGAATGGACGAAGAGATTTAGCCGGTGTTCATTAAGCGACAAGAATTTTTCAAAAGTCGTCTAATGTGTGATCATACGTTCCACTAATCTCAACAAAACTGTTTGCGGCAAAGTATATAGATTCTTGTGTGGCCTGTAAATTATAAATTATTTAAAAATGTTTGCGTTGTAATTAAGAATAATTAAGTGAGCAGCAGCAACAAATTATAGGATGGATATTACTTATTGAATGCCTTTAAAACACTTACAATGTCAACGTCATATCCCTTGAGTAACTTTATTATATCTTGTTTCATGTGATGAAGATCGTCGGGTAAAATGAGGAAGAAACTTCACAAAATAAATTGGAAAATTAAAAGAATAAAAACATGAATTCATTAATTGAACAATTCATATTATCATGAAATAATAAGATGTCCTACCATTCGCGCATAATAACTTCACAATTCCACTTCCAAGTGCAACCGCAGCTTCCACCTTCGACTAAAACATTCGTGATAATTTTTTTATGTTGGCCAGTGCTTCTGAAAACCACGGCTTCATTAACCGTTTTATTCTGAAATAAAAAGATGTGATGTTCCAATAACTGCATAGAGTTAAATGTATTTTTACTTTATTATTTATATTAATTTCATAAAATGACTAATATGAGTTCAGAAAATGTCCATTGGTTTTAACTGACTTTATAAATTGTTTCATGCATCGCCAAAGCAGTGCGCATTATTGACATGAGCTCCAAGCTTCTCATAAATTCATCGTAAAAGAAAAATTTCTCGATGGTATAATCTGGCATTATTTTATAATCTATGTCCTCGACAACATCGTCTGAATCTTCGCCCTCCTCAATGGCAACACATTGATCATGTGGATCACTATTGGTGCCTTCTGACAAATATGGCTTGATTTTATATTTCTGATATCTTTCTATGCCCTGCATATGCTCCTCGTTATCAAAATGACTCTAAAAAATTGTTTAACATAATTTAAGGTTATTACAAATTTGAATCAACAAAAAAGTATCTTAAAAATACTCACATAGAACAAGTATCCGAGTCTACGATTAAACGCTTTTACAATTGAATACATTTTTGATTCAAAAAGTTTACTCATGTCTTCTTCTTGATGGACCACATCATCTTTTTTAAAACTCTTTAAAATTAAACTATTTAAAAAACATTGCATAAATAAATCTGTCCCTAAGCCATGTTGAGATTAATAAAATATTAGTGTATTTTCATTAAATTTACAATTTTAGCATTTCGCACTATTGGACCACTTACCATATATGTGCCTCTGAGGAAATCCTCCAAACGCTTAAGTTTTTCGTTTTCATCTTTTGCAGACATAAAGAATGAGTGAAGATGATCAAGATGAATAAACATGAAGTAATTTTCATGGTACATTGTCCTCAACAACAAGTTTATGTAATTTGCATCAAGATTTTCCTAATGTAAAAGAATTTTGAAATTAATAATGGTTAATTTATAATGCGCCATTTGCATAGCGTCAGAGGCGCCTGCATAGACTACTAATTAAAAACGTTTAGGTGTATAATAATGAATCTTCCGCACACGATTTCTTTTTAAACCTTATCAATCTAATATTAGCTATTGTCAACAATGTTATCTTTAAAAGCTTTTAGATAAATTGTTCAAACCTCTTTCAATGAGTTATAAACATTGTAATATGTCCCCATATCGGAATCAAATTGAATGGATTTCAAGTCAAACTTTGAAAATATCGCAGTGGCTGATAAAAATATTCATTTGTATAACATTCGCTATGTATCAGGTATTTAGATTACAAATGTTATGTGTTGTGTAACACATATTAAATAATCATGTTTTATATTATTAGTTTTAAGCAGTTCATCTTACATTGGCGAGCAAACCAAGCTGTAAACCTCTTTTGCTGAGGGTCTTTAGCTTGAGGAATTTTTTGCAAATTCGATAACCATACGAATTTACCTGTGTCTAAAATGAATAACTCATAAATCTTTTGTTGCAAATTGAAATTATAGAATAAATATGAAGACTATACAATCACGCATCCAGTCATCACTGTTCAATCCGTCGAGTAAACTCCTGTCCTTATCAATAGCAACCTTCATGAGTTTCAAACCAATGCCAATTTTTATTTTATATCTTGACTGTATATTGTCAAACAGAAACCTATTTGAATACAAATTAGATTAAGATTTAACGGTACAATTGACTTCCATTAAGAAGCCCGAAGGCTGTTTTGTAAAAAGTGAAGCTGTTCATCTAAATAGGAGACAATCCTTCAGGACCATCATAATAAGTTTAGTAAAATTATGACACTTACGCTGTAACGCTATACGTCAAGCTCTCTGATCTCAATGAATCTTCTGTTGTATTTTCCATTAGTTGAAGGTATGTGTTGTCCAAAATTTGAATATGTGGTCGCTTTCTTTTCATCTATCGTGCAAATCATTTAATGACGAATCTTGTGTACAACCAATTATTAAATTACATACCAGAAGAGTTGTGTACAAATTATGATATAATTGAAAACAACTCGTTGCTAATGCACCACCGTTCTTGATCAATTCTTTTTTACTTTCACCTATTGAAGGAAAGGAACTTTAAATTTGAAACTTTATTCGAGTATTTCTCGCACGAACCAGATGAACTTGAAATCCGTATGTCTTCTTTTGGATACAAGATGTCGTCGACTTCACAGATTGTTGTGTCAGACAGATTGGGTAAGCGAGAACTGACATGTAGATGAAATAATTTGACGAGTTAATGAAGATACTTTTGACAAAATTTAACATCAATGCGACAATTATATGTTGGCTGAATGGGTTGCGTTCCTATATGCGGCTATAATTGTATTAGTATTATAATTGTATTAGCCCGCACCGCCAGAGAGCCCTCAGGTAGGGGCACAATATAAATAGTAGAGCGATTAAAAAGTTCCTTCACATCCTATTGGGATACATAAGATACTTGAAAGATCGGCTAAATATAAAATATTAAATTATGATATTGTGCGGATAATGTAATTTACAAATTATATTATAGTTGAATTGTCTAAATACATTTTGGAATCAATTTAAAACCCAATAACCTTAGGCTGGCTGATAGTTTTAGGAATTTTTTAAAACTCTTTCCTGAAAGCTAAAGCGAATAAGGGGAATAAGGGAATATTTTTGCTAAAGTTTTGTCTGCCACTGAAAATGTTATTAAATCGTGTTTGAATCTTACCGCCTCATCTTTGCATAAATCTTCATTAAGTTTTTTCAAATCTCTGACGAATAATCTGTTTGAATCTGAAAAGGGAAATAGAAAATTCTTTTCCTCATTGCCAGATGTAATTGAATAATATCAATAAACTTACTCGGTACAAAAACTTCTTTCTGTTCTTTCACCATTTTCATAAAATATCAGAAGCGCTAATAGCTAAATATTTGCTAATATTCCCGACTAAACGTAGATACAAATAACCTGGTAATTTATAAGTCGTAGTATATCAATGATTGTGAATTTCCTACTTTTCAATATAAGGTTATAAAATTTTATAACAACAAAGCAATCATATATTAATAAGTAATAATTTTTAATTTTAAAAATTATGTAACATTATTGTCTAATGAGCAATTGTCGAACCGGAATAGGGTCCAACAGATTATGCCCACAAGTCGTCGTCTGTATTTCCGAGCTAAACCGTCATAAAGTGAAATGAACGAGGAATTTTTATCGCCATCGAATCTCAAGTAGGGAAAGGTGGGGCAAAATGGGAAATCGCTAAAAAAAAAACCATTCAGAGCATCAAATCATCCCATCAGTGATTGGCTTTGTTATATCATGTGAAAAGTAGACCTCATCACTAAAAATTATTTTCATCTGCAGTAGTGTTAATTCTATTAACTATAACTGTAACTGAAAACTCTAATAACTGACGGAAACCAAATCAGTTAACCGTAACTATAACTATAACTGACCGCGCCCAAATAACTATAACTATAACTTTAACTT